>QFET01005428.1:0-14629 GCA_003316355.1 Tuber calosporum | reverse complement strand
TCTCAAATCAGGCGACCAGGTGTGGTTGCGGGCAAAAAATATTAGGACCACAAGACCAACCAAGAAATTGGATTACAAGAAGTTTGGACCGTTCAAAATCTTGGCAAAGGTGGGAAGAAGGGCATATAAACTCGACCTACCACCCTCACTCAAGATCCACCCAACAATCCATATTTCTCTCTTAGAACCCTATAACGACAACCCGCTACCATCACAGACCAAACAACCTCCGCCCCCGATCGAGACAGAAGGAGACCCAGAATTCGAACTTGAAGAGATAATAGACTCCCGTCTATACCGCAAGAAACTGCAATATAGAGCCAAGTGGACGGGCTATAGTGCAGAACACGACCAAGATTGGTATCCAGCAGCAAACTTCGAGAATGCAGAACCAGCAGTCCAACAATTCCACGAACGATATCCCGCTAAGCCAGGAGGTCCTGGAGGGATATTGGCAAGGATTGAAGCATAAAGAAAGTGCCGAAAGGGCACAAAGAGGAGGAGAGAAACTGGACGTGGACCAGACGGAAAAGAAAGAGGAGGAACAAGACTTATCAGACTGTGAGTGGAGCATCCACAAATCAAAAAGAAGAACAGACACGGACACCGAACATGCAGCACTATCATGGGTGGCATGTTACGATGACGAATGCAACATCCACAAAGGAGACAAGGACGGTCACGGATGGTTCCCAAGGGCACCAACGAAACACCATCGCAACATTAGCTGGAGAGCATGTTACAACGATCAATGCCGAATCCATAAGGCAGAGAAATTGAGAGGAGGATTCTTTCCGAAAAAATGGGGAGAACCGAAGAAGATTGGAAAACATGTTCACAGGAGTGAACAGAAGGATTGGAGGGGGGATAAAAAAGTCCGATTCGCCGACGAGAATTGGGATATCAAATGGGAATCAGACAACGAGAACGAGGAAGACACCCACACGGAAATCGACTCCACAACGGTGGAAGAGATGAGACAAAAAATCGAAAACTTGCAATCCCTACTCGCAGCAGCACATACGAATATCGAAGTCATGAGACTAAGAACCAACGAAAACGAAACCGAGTTTCAAAAACAAATCGAGAACCAGCGGAAGGAACTAGGACGAGAAAGATCAGCAAGAAAGGAACTGGAAGGACATGTGGAAATGCTGGGAGCATTGGTGGAGAGAATTCGCGATGGAATCAGAGGAGACCTCTACTACGGTAGATGGTAGGACAAGAAGCCTAATGGGACTTAGGCAATAAGACAGGGGAGCTAATGTCACGATTGCCTAGAAGAGCGCTAGAAAGGAAGGACAGAAATGCAGAGTAAGCCTTGTGAGGCCTACGAGGATCTCGCACACATGACCACTTTAGGGTCATGTGGGTTTCGCGCATGACGCACACTTGTGAGTCATGAGGTTATTATGAGTTGATTTCGCACACATGACCACTTTAGGGTCATGTGGGTTTCGCGCATGACGCACACTTGTGAGTCATGAGGTTAATATGAGTTGATTTCGCACACAGGACCACTTCAAGGTCCTGTGGGTTTCGCGCATGACGCACACTTGTGAGTCATGAGGTTATTATGAGTTGATTTCGCACACATGACCACTTTAGGGTCATGTGGGTTTCGCGCATGATGCAAACTTGTGAGTCATGAAGTTATTAGTAGTGCAAATGACCTTCGCACTTAGAAGGTCATATGATGTATGAGTTTCACATGGCTGCGCACTTGCACAGCCATAAGGTTTAGGGTTGCGGGAAGAAGCCTATATAAGGACTCATAGGGGGACAGGTAGATAGCTCTTCACGCAACCATCTTTGTTATTTCCTATCTATAACTTTATCAAATCAAAACCTTCATTCCGCTCTCCCTCTAGCGACCTCTAGTTGAAGTTGACTGTCGGATTCTTCTATCAAGTGCTCGAGAAAACTATTGGACTTGGAGTAGTCGCAATAGTAGTGAGCAAGTGTCTTGATAGACTGAATCATATATCGTTGCCAGTTGCGCGATATAGATAGTCGAACCTTAACAGTAAGGTCCTGATACTAGTGATGGTTATATGTTTGCAGATTAAGATATATGTTTTAAAATTGAGTGGAATGCTCCAAAGGCGGATTGGTCATTAAGCCGTTTAGGATATTCCTTATTGTTTTGCTTGTTTTATTTCTTTAAAGGGGAATGTAACGGAATCAGACTATGTTTCTACTATTACTACTGACTTGATGTTGGTTATTACTTATTTGAGTTCATACCTGATAAGTGCTACTATTTGGTTGTCCCTTCCTACTTGGTTATGACTTCCTAACTGGTTATTCTTTCCTTGTTTCGCTTATCACTACCCCTCCTTGCTTCTACCCATTTGGGTATGGCTATCCTCCTGCTATGCCTACTGGATTTGTTTAGTATTAGCGATCTCTTGTTCCTTCTTGTTTGGATTCCATTACTTGTTTTGTTAGCTCCTTCCTGTTGCTTTTAACCCTCTGTTTTCAGAATATGGTTACCTTATTATGCTCCCTCTGTTCGCATGTTGTTGGACAGGATGTTTGCACTTTTGTTTAGTTTTCCTAGCTACAATCTTTTGTATTTAGAGAGCCAGCAAGCTCTGCAGGATTCGGACTCTCAAGCCTCACAGGAGTATCATCTTTAATACTACAAGTTGAAAAGTCACTGTATTAGTTCCATACCTATCACCTTGTCTATTGAAGACCTATCCATGGACCCTTCTCCCCCTTTCCTTATAGTATCTTCAGAGGCCCTTTGGGATTCACGAAATACTTGG
This sequence comes from Tuber calosporum, assembly GCA_003316355.1. Lineage (NCBI taxonomy): Eukaryota > Fungi > Ascomycota > Pezizomycetes > Pezizales > Tuberaceae > Tuber > Tuber calosporum. The sequence goes on along the minus strand of QFET01005428.1, from coordinate 11,855 downwards.
TATTAGGTTAAAGTTATTCTCAAGTCTGCTGGGAGGTCTGGATATCCTTCTAGACCTAGTAGTCATACATCTTCTCTCATCAATGATGAATCTAGTACCTGATCTGGGAGTCTCTCCCTGCTGCTCCTATCTCTAACTAGTTATCAAGAAAAGGGAAGGGTGATCAATTCTACCCACTATTCACAATTCTGAGAACCTGATATCTTCTGCAGAGGCGAAATGATATTATCACAGGCGCTAGCCTGTATGAATGGTTATACAATAGAGTCTAAGCTGTGGTTTCCTATCGCTTTAGTATCTAAAGGATACATGCTGAAATGTGAAGATAAGGGGACTACAATTGATTGGTTTATAGAGTGAAGGGAAACAATGAGATTGCTGTTCAACCAAGTGTATTCGTGTATTCACTATTTAGGCATCTGTGTGAATTCTTTCCTACTAGAGCTGAAGCTTTGGGAACCTGCAGCCACTATTATTAGCAGTGAATATACAGTTACTCGAATCCTGTGGCCCTGCCGGAGTCATGGAAAGCCTCGGGCTTTCCCTCAACACTGCCTCTATCCTACCCCCTGTATACATCACCTGTTCCTTCCCTTGGAACTCCTAGGACACAATCCTGCCAATCCTCCAAAGTATACAGCAATCAAAGTGTAGGAACCTAGAGATTACGGTATGGAAATAAAATACAAGAGGAATCAAATCAAATAAATATAGTCTGACTGTATCCGACTCCTACTATGTTTCTACTATTCTGGCTGACTTGATGTTGGTTATTAGTTATTTGGGTTTATACCTGATAAGTGCCACCATTTAGTTGTCCCTTCCTACTTGGTTATAACTTCCTAACTGGTTATTCTTTCCTTGTTTCACTCATCACTACTCCTCCTTGATTCTACCTATTTGGGTATCACTATCCTCCTGCTATACCTACTGGATTGGTATAGTATTTGCGATCTCTTGTTCCTTCTTATTTGGATTTAATTACTTATTTTGTTAGCTCTATCCTGTCGCTTTTAACCCTTTGTTTTCAGAATATGGTTACCTTGTTATGCTGCCTTTGTCAGCATATTTGTTGGATATTTGCACTTTGGTCAAAGTTTTCCTAGCTACAATCTTTTGTATTTAAAGAGCCTGCAATTCCTTAAGGATTCAGACTCTCAAGCCTCACACGACTATCATCTTTAATACTATAAGTTGAATAGTTACTCTATTAGTTCTATTACCTTTTACCTTATCAATTGAAAACCTTTCCGTTATCGCCTCTGCCCCTATCCTTATAGTATCTTCATGTTAAGGGCAGTCGATTCTAAAGGGAAGCGAATCTGACTAGGCTTATAATCTTTCTTTGTACACAGAGCTTGTCTTGGAAGGCTCATAAGTATAGATTTTGAGTAAAACTTATGATATTGATAAGATCTCATCTCCGTTGCATTTTAATGTCTAAAGCTAGGGAGGCAGTTCAATATTTATATCCACTATCTGAGTGTTCACGGACTACTTCTAAATTCTAAATTTTAATATACTTCCCACCGTTACTGTCCTACAATCCTTAAGTGCGACAACTGTTTGACCCTGCAAATATTGTTACCCCCTACAGCTTATCGACTAGTCTGAGGTCCTTTGTTTCCTGATAGTGTGAACCATTTCTCAGTCAGAGATGTCGTGCCTTGTTCTGCCGCTAAAACTTAGAAAGTCCATTGTAGAATTTACCAATAGTTTCTTAGAACTCCAAGTGGCCAACTTGGCTGGTGACCTGCCTGGATACTACCGGATTTCCAGGTGTCTTTCAGATGGCTTTCAGGATGACTTAAGACTTAGTATCGGTCTAATTCTGTATAGTGTTGCTATCAGTCTCCTTATCAACATGTTCCGAGAGGTCCTGGGACCCTGATAAGCATGTTTTGAGGGTCTGAGTGGGTTCTCATATACCTCCTATAGCCTACTCATCATATTCTCATTTTTGCGGAGCGTCAGGTCACCTTCGGTCCTGTTAGGCAAATGGGTAAATGATACTGTTATCTTGTAGCGCATTCATACGAAAAATGCGTGAAAATCAAGTGATACCAGTGCCACCCTAGCGTTCGCACCCTGCGACAAGACTGGCACCTTGCACAGTTGCTTTTCACATACAAAACTGAGTCATTGAAGCACCTCTTGTAACACCGTATACGACGCCGCCCTCCATCTGACCGGACGCTATTCGCAGGGTATATAGGAGGAGCCCTCTGGCTATCCAACCCAGGTTGAACTAAGCGATTCCGTAAAGAACCCGCGGAGTTACAACAGTTTGAAATCTGAAAACTAAAATATGGTTCCAGGTAGTCCCGACTGGAAAGAGAACAAGTGGGAACTAGGCCACTCCACTTCTAAGTGAGAATATGCTGATACCCCTATATGATGCCAGTATGGTTAAACCAATCGGAACAAGTTGATAAGGAGAGGCATTAATAACGAGTGTAACGGAAACCTACTATGTTTCTACTATTACTACTGACTTGAAGTAGGTTATTACTTATTTGGGTTTATACCTGATAAGCGCTACTATTTGTTGTCCCTTCCTACTTGGTTATAACTTCCTAACTGGTTATTCTATTCTTATTTCGCTTATCACTACCCCTCCTTGCTTCTACCCATAGAGGTATCACTATCCTCCTGCTATACCTACAGGATTTGTATAGTAGTAGCATTCTCTTGTTCCTTCCTGTTTGGATTCTATTACTTGTATTGTAAGCTCCATCCTGTCGCTTTTAACCATCGGTTTTTGGAATATGGTTAACTTGGTATGCTGCCTCTGTTAGCATGTTTGTTGGACAGGATGTTTGCGCATTTGTTTAGTTTTCCTAGATACAATCTTTTGTATTTAAAGAGCCTGCAATCCCTTAAGGATTCGGACTCTCAAGCCTCACAGGACTATCATCTTTAATACTACAAGTTGAACGGTCACTCTATCAGTTCCATACCTTTTACCTTGTCTATTGAAGACCTATCCATCGACACTTCTCCCCCTATCCTAATAGTATCTTCAGAGTCCCATTGGGATTCTGGATATACTTGGGAGTAGGTTACAAAGAGTAGGTATTGGCCCGATCGTGAACACAAGTAATCTTGAAAGCCAGCTGCCAAGCCAGTTGTATCAGCACAGAGCATATAAGGTTAACACCTAAGCTGGCCCCTTGGTGTTCTAAGAGACTATTGCTATGTTCCACACAGGACAGGCTAAGTCTGAACAGCAGAGGGGAGGTCAGGCGTCTCCTACCAAAAGGTGTGTAACCCTTTTGGTAAAAGAGGAGCTCCGACTGCACCATTAGCTGTGAGGGTAAGAGAATCTTCAGGGTCAAACTGTGTTTGCACTAAGGTGGAAAGCTGGAGAAACACAGAGGGGTCCTTAGTTAGTATTAAAGCTAGAATTACTCCGCGAACACTCCGAGGTGGGATTTAAATATCTTAGTGCCTTCCTAGCTTTTGCCATCATCTAGCAACGGAGAAGAGATCTTATCAATATCATATGTTTTACTTGAAAAATCTTTACTACTCGATCAAACAAGCCTTCCTAGAAAAGTCTCCGTCAATGTACTTAAGATTTAGGCCTAGTTCGATTTGCGTGTCCTTAGAATCGGCTACCTCTAACAGTATATTGATATTTCTCCTTGTTATCAAGTCTCTTAACATGACTACTGGACCCCTCCAAGTCATACCTCAGGAATCACACAAGCTCTTAGGTGATTACACACTCGATGACGAGCTTCTGCTCTAACTAACTTCTTCAAAACACCTCTTATCTTTCGAAGTAATACTTGAAAACTCCCTCTCGGAGATTCAATTCTATATACCTCCGGAACCTTACTGGTTTACTGAACCCTTGCTCGTCCTGACAAAATCCAATTTCCAAGAAATCTACACATACTTTTACGGTCCTACATCCCTGTGGAAACGGTTCCAAGATAACCATACTGAAGTAGAAGGAACCTCGAGTTCTTTGAGTCTTACCTCCCACTCTTTCACTGCATCTCTTTGGAGACTAGGAAAACATCATGAGTTCTAATAAAACAAGATGGCATGACAATTAACTGTCCACACGGAAAAATCTATGTCCGATATAGAAGTCTTTCTGGTTGGAAGCGACCATGCACCTGGACGCTCCATATCACTTTTGGCCCTGCACCACCTCTCACAACCAAGTGGGGTCAGAAAGTCGGCCCCAAGAACTCTATCAAGTACTCGCCATCCCACCGACGCTAGATATCCAGTTATGGAAAGATTAGCAGAACGCATTGGTGAGGCAATCAGCTACTTCGACCGTACCCTACAGGAATCGGTTGATATGCACCATCTGGCCTACTATGAACTATGTGGGCAAGCTCTGGATCAGTCAAACCAATTCCAGCACCATGCCTAACAGATAGCCCGTGGGGAACCAATCATTGGCGAAGAGTTGAAACAAGTCAATTCGGGACTTGAATTATTAGCAACTAAAACTGGCGCACTTAAAGATACATGCACTAAACGGTTGGAAGCAAAGGTTCAAGCACAGGGAGAACGGACTACACACCATGAAGGGGTAATTACTCAACTTCATGCTAACATTAGAGCAACAGGATAAGAGTCGCTGGATCTAGACCACCAGCTAGAACAAGCTTTAGCTAGGCAAAAGCGCAACTCCTACTATGACAAGTGGCTGCCCAAAAAGAACATGAGCGGACCAGAGTAGAGTTACGAGAACTTCACCACCGCCTCGAACAAGAGCGTTTGTAAAGGGAGGACTATGTCGTCAGACAGAATGCTGCATCTGAACAGCTAAACCAAATGTTGACACAGATGAATGAGACTTTGTGCAACTACAGGTGGCAAAAAACCCACCCAGTGTGTGGGAAACTGTAGCACCACAGCTATTAGAAAATCCTGGTTTAGAAAAACAAACCATGGCTGATTGAAGAGAAGAATTTCGCTTTATCCCTGCCAGAGATAAGGGAAAAGGAGTAGATAAGTGAAAAGGAGTAGACAGGGGAGAAGGAAATGGAAATGGGGGAAAAAATCCATTACCGCCGCCACCAGCAAATACACCCAACCTCAGAGATGATGACCTGTGCTTGGCCGATGACGACGGTCCCTCCAGACGAGGTGGTGAACCTTTTTGTTACCATCAGCCAAGTTGAAATTTCGAACCAGAAGAAGATTCATGAGTGGACCGATTAGGTCAAGCATTAGCACGAATGAATAGGCTGCAGGCGGATCCACCATTCAACCTTGAGAATAAACCTACTCAAGATATACGAGTATGATTACTAATAGGTGAAGAATACTTTGAGAAAAACTCATGGCAGTGGTAAGATGACGAGGAACTCATCAAATATACGTTCGGAAGAATTGAAGGAACCGAGGTAACCCCCTTTGTTATAACTTACCGTAATAAGATGACTGGAGACCCGGCTTTCCTAAACATGAGGGCTATGATTTTTGGGTTACTTTCCGAGTGGAAGTTACAGAACGATTCACGGTACTTCATAAGGCACCAAAAGCTATAGCGGAAATAAAAAGGTTGGGTATACAGGAGACATAGAGAAATACCTCCTTACCTTGGAGAACCATAACATTGAGGCAGAAGTATCCGGTATTGCCTGAAGGACCATAATTCGGCGGCAACTCCCAATTGAAGCCATGCGAACGCTATCACATGAAAATCATGATCTTGATAGTGAATGGATCAAGGCAGTCCACAGGCTTACCAAAGCGGAGGAATCGTTCAAAGAACAACAAGGTCTATTTAGAAAAAATTACCAAGGGAAAGGGGATACCCAAAAACAGAAACGAGATGACAACCGCAAACCCAGTAATGCCCCTGCTAGGAATAAAAAGTAGAAAACATATACAGTGGCTGAAAAAGCGGCATACAAAAAGAAGAAACAAGTGGAAAAAGGGAAAAACACGCCAGCAGATCAAAAGGTTGAGCACACATATTGGATTAAGGCTCATAAAGAAATCCCTAAAGACAAAATTGAGGAAAGGAAAAAAGCCAACCAGTGCAGACGAAGCACATTGCCAAATCATACTTGGAAATTCTGTCAGAAAGAGCCTCAAGTATCAATTATCGGACAACGAAGGGGGAACCCTAAGACCCAATGTAAAGGACCCCAGGCTCCTAGGCCTAAGGGGCCGATACAACTATCACCGAGGGTAAACCAAATCAACCAACCCCGGATTTGGGCGCTGGATGACATGGACGAAACTTAAGAAAGTTTCTGGCACTGGCAGCGACAGCAACTGGGTACACAGTTAAGGACCCCTTTCCGAAATCAAATCAAGAAGGGGGCTCGAACTCTGTAAGGTCCTACTAGCAGATATTCTTTACTTCTGCGTGGGAATCTCAAAACCAAGCGAGAATTATAAAAAGTAGTCCAAATATAAGGGAGTAATACAGACCTAATAGTGGCAGGTGAGCAAGATGCGATTAACTTAGGTCGCAGCTCATGGTATTCCGGGACTAACTAAGGGAACCTTAAACTCAAACAGAAGAAATCGGTGCGCTACATTTGGGGTACATTGGACCTAAGTACGGAAGAGGGTCAATTAAACCCGAGTCCTCCTAAAGCCCTAAATCCCTATCATTACTCCATGGAAGAGTGGACAGACTAGCGCAAGCAAGTGACCTCTTAAGAATGTCAAGGGAAAACAAGTTTAGCATGTATCGTGAGAAGCCTTCCAGGAACGAATATTCATTATGGTTCAGCTGGACAACGGAATAATTGGATAAACGGAAGGGGATTCCTAACACCAAGAAAAAAGAAGTTGAAGCAGAATGAGAAACTACAGCCACTTAGTTTACACGCTAAATGGAGCGGGGTAAATCCGTCCTGAACCTGGACTCCAGCTTTGTGGACGGGTGAGGTATGAAAGACTCAAGTGGTTATCGAGGAGTGGTGTGAAGAATCCTCTGAGAACAGGAAAGCTGATTATCAGTTAATGATATGAGTACTACTGCAGTTGGGCAAAGGCAGGTGCCAGAACAATTGGCCGCTGTATAGGAACTCTTCGGCAAGGAGTAAAGACCGCTAGTAGTGGGCTGCCCAGTACACCAAGCAGAAGGCAATTTATAGTTTGTCTGAAGACGCTTCAATAGCCGAAACTGTGTGGGCATGGTAACAAACACCTTCAGTTATAGTTATAAACCCATACGAATATATCACAAAAACGACCTGAATTGGCCCCATCGGGCCCAAATAAGACAATCAAAACCCCGGCAACTGTGCCAGAATATTATGCCTGCCCCGATGGCAGGGTAACCAGTGAAGCAAATGGCAGAAGAATCTCGGCAAACTTGCTATCAGATTCAGGATCTAATATTTTCCTGATCAATCAAAATCTAGTAAACCAGTATCAGATCCCTTACAAAATACACACTCATACACAAAACATCCCTACCTTCGAACTGACCCCGCAGCAGTTGGAGGAAAATATTACTGCCACCCAATTCTATTAGACATTGGGATCAATGCACACAGATCACACACAACCTGCGAGACTGCCCCAGCAGGAAGATATAATTTGATCATCCCATATGGCTGGTGGGATAAGGAACACCCTATCTTGAACATTGAATACCTTCAAAGATGTGTATTCAAACATGACAAAGGTCAAAGCCCGGTCCACGTGCAGTACATGGAAAAACAATTTTAATGGGATGAAACGGTAGCCTATCATTCGGAGGCTAAATACATGGGGAGAATAGAGCGTACCAATCCGAAAAATATCAAGGCTTTGGAAAACTTGCCCCACGAATACCATGAATATAAAAATATATTCTAATAAAAAACCGTGGAAAAGCTTGCTAACAGATGGACTTTCGACCGTGCGAGTGACTTAGTCCCGGGCGCGGTACCACCTTGGAGACCAATATACCCGCTGTCAGCTCATCAACTTGACTTGCTAAGCAAATACTTACAGAAAATGTAAGATAAAGGAAAGATCCAAGAAAACAAGTCACCTACAGGGGCACCGATTTTATTTGTGCCTAAACCAGATGGGTCAAAGAGGTTATGTGTGGACTATCGACAATTAAACAAACTGACAATAGCCAACAAATACCTAATGCCGCTGATGAGCGAACTCCGCGATAAAGTTGCAGGGGCAACCATGTTCACAAAACTTGATCCCAAGGATGAATACCACCTACTAAGGATCAAGGAGGCAGACGAGTGGAAAACAGCCTTTCGCATACCGTATGGGCACTTTGAATACAAAGTAATACCATTAGGGCTGGTAAACGCACCCACCACATTTCAGGCAATGATGAACAAAATCCGGCGGGAATTGCAGGACCACGGTGTCTTGGGATACCTGGACGATATCCTAATCTGCTCAAAAACTGAATACGAACACGTTCAATTGGTAAAACAGGTCTTAGCTCAGTTAGAATAATATGATTTAGCAGTATCAAGCACCAAGTCGGTTTTCTATACCGATAGTGTGGAATTACTAGGATATATGGTGGCTGCAAATAGGGTTACCATGAGTGAAAGAAAAGTCCAAACCATCAAGGACTGGAAAGCACCTCGGTCAGTTAAGGAGGTGCAAACATTCATTGGCTTTGTCAATTTTTACCAACCTTTCATAAAGGATTTTTGAAAAATCTGCAAACCAATAACGGAAACGTTGAAGGGAGACCCAAGAAATTTTAGCTGGGGACCAGAACAAGGGGCAGCATTCGAGGAACTCAAACACAGGTTCACAACTGCCCCTATCCTTTGCCATTTCTACACGGAACGGGAGACCGTGGTAGAAACCGACAGTAGTGACTTTGCTCTAGTTTGCGTGCTATCCCTATTCTAGGACAAAAAACTCCATCCTGTCGCCTTCCACTCCAAAAAGCTAAGCTCTGCCGAAAGGAATTATGAAATCTATGACACGGAATTCCTTGCTATACTAGAAGCATTCACAGAAAAGAAGCAGTACCTGGTAGGAACAGAAGACCTAGTGACCGTATATACCCACCACGAGAATTTGCCAAAGTTCCTAACCACTAAAGTTAGGAACCCAAGGCAGATACGTTAGGCACAACAACTGGCAAACTATAACTTCAAAATAGTTTATAGGCCAGGAAAGAGACGAGGCAAACCTAATGCATTAAGCCGACGGCCGGAGTACTGTCTAGAGGAGGGAGCTTCGCATAGTAAACAGTAAATACTCAAACTATCACACTTCCAGATCTCGCTAGTACACTTAAACGAGTCTGAAGATAAAGAAGGTTTTGCAATAACAGCAAACCAAGTACACAATACACTCAGGGTAAAATTGCTGTCAAAAAAGGCTAGGATGCCTACTAGGAGCTCACGAATGGCTGCCAGACATGGCCTCTATGCAATTAACGACTTTATAGTACAGCAAAGAGGACAAGTACTGGTGGAAACTGGCATTGCGATAGGGTTACCGCGAAACACCCATGCGCATATAGCACTAAGAAGTGGTCTAGCGGAAAAGCACGGAATTGGCATAGGAGGTGGGGTAATAGACGCAGACTATACAGTGGAAATCAAGGTCCTCATGAGGAACTATGGATCTAACGACTGCCAAGTGCGCGAAGGAGATTGCATAGAACAACTGGTAATCAAGAACATAAATACCTTTGAGGCAATGGCAGAAAGGAGCCAGGTAGTCGTGGCGCACCTACAAGCAGACCAAAAGGACAAAGATTATTTTAACAAGCGAGACTTGGGGGAAACAACCAGAGTTTGGACAACAACTTGCATAATGTCCAATGCCATAATATTAAGAGCAGACATACATAAGTATGATCAACAGCTATTAGCGGACATCAGACAAGCGTCAAGGGAGGACCTAGACTGGCAGCAGTGCAAGGAAGAATTAGAGGAATTGAGAGAATTGGGACAGCCGTTACCAACGAACTAGAGAGTAGTAGAGGGACTACTATATTACAAGAACCAGCTCTAAATCCCAGAGAATGAAGCCTTACAGACCTCAATCGCTAAAGGATGTCATGACTCAAAGGTAGCAGGACACTTTGGACAAGAAAAAACCTTTGAAATCGCATCACAAGATTTCTATTGGAAAGGCATCACCAATTGGATAAATGATTACGTCCGGTCTTGTGATGAATGCCAGCACAATAAATCTCCGCAACATGCAAGATCCGGTTTATTACAACCCCTTAAACTCCCATACACAGCCTGGACATCGATATGCATAGACTTCATAACTCAACTACCTGAATCTTAAGCGAAGAGTCAATTAATTGTTGTAGTGGATCGGTTCACAAAAATGTCATATTTCATAGAACTTGAGGGAAAGGCAACAGCAAAGGATGTGGCCCGAGTATTCTGAAGGGAAGTTTGGTAGTTGCACGGACATCCAGCCGGAATTATTGCAAACCTGGACGCAAAGCTCTTGGGAGAATTCTGGGAATCACTGTGCAAAAGCCGGGGCATAAAACGAAAAATGTCAACGGCATATCACTTGCCAACTGATAGACAAACCGAAAGAACCAACCAAGTGCTGCAAGGTTACTAGAGGAATTTTGTCAACTATGATCAAAACGACTAGTCTCAGCTGTTACCATTAGCCGAGTATGCCTACAACAATTGAGCCACCAAAGTGCATGGGTTATCCCCATTCTATGCAAACTTTGTATTTCATCCGCAGACAGAATTGATGAAGGAACGCGAAGCTCAAAATCTAGAAGCGAACTTGTATGCTCACTGGATGAAAACAATACACCTAAAGGCAAAGGAGGCACTGGAGCAAACTCGACAGAATATGAATGTTAGGCACATAACTCCCACAAGGGCCCAGAGGAGCAGTTTGAGAGCTCTGGGCTTGAAACTCCATAGACTAATACCCCCTTCTGGCCCCGACGTTGGCCCCGGACGACAGCACTAGCGCCTTGGGCAGTTGCTCACAATCATAGAAAGAAGATATATTGGAGCACCTCTCGTAACACCGTATACGTTGTCGCCGTCCATCCGACCGGATCATGTCCGCAGGGTATATAAGAGGGCATCTCTGGCTACGCCTGGGACAAAGAACCAAGCGATTTCGTTAAGAACTCGCAGAGTTACATCCCGTTGAAGTCAAGAGACCAAAACAACGTCCGGAAACCTAGGCGGGAGTGGTATTCGGCCTATTCCGCAGAGAATAGTACCGAACCCCAAATGAATGCCTATCATAAGCAAGCAAGCCTATAGGAACATGTTGATAAGGAGAGGCAGTGGAGACGAGAAGGCAATTGGTCCGATCGTGAACACAAGTCATCCTGAAAGCCCTCTGTAGAGCCGGATATCACGGCACGAAGCGGATTGGGTTGACATCCAAGTTGGCCCCTTGGTGTTCTAAGAAACTATTGGCAGATTCCAAACTGAACGGTCATAGTTTATACAGCAGAATGAAGGTAAACATCTCTCACCGAGTGGGCCCACCCACCATCGGAGAAAGGAGAGCTCTGATCACACTATTAGCTGTGCGGGGAAGAGATTTTTCAGGGTCAAAGGGGGTTCGCTTTAGAATTCGAAGTGAGGAATTAGTTAGAAGATACATGGTTATAGGTAGATTTGATGTAGTCCGCGAACACTCAGACGCGGGATATAAATATCGAAGTGCCTCCCGAGCTTTACACCCAACCACGCCGGCCCAAGTCGTCAACCACGCCGGCCCAAGTCGTAGCGTCCAACGATAGCAGCCCTCAGTCTCGAGGTCCAGCACCGTTGCCCTCCGCCGAGAGTAGGTTCTTCGCCCCCCGCACCTCACCCACACCTCATGCAGAGGCCGACCGGATGGCAGCCACCACCCCTTACCTGATGGCTGCCGTCCTGAGGCAGGCCAACTGCCCTTTCCCCCTGTCCTTTTCTGCT
>QFET01005426.1:0-35655 GCA_003316355.1 Tuber calosporum | reverse complement strand
GGTGTTGGGTCATCGCCGCTTTCGTTTTACTCTCTGCTTTTCTCGTTTACACACCCTCCCTTCTCCGTTTCCACACGTAACCCGATCCCATAAATAATTACCAAGTACACGATTGACGTAGGCAAGACCTCTCTCGATTCAAATATCAATAGGTATTGATAAAGGACAGTCTTTCCGATTCTGGCTAGCAATTTACTATCCACCTACTTCTCTTTTTCCCCCGTTCCCCCCCTCCCCTCTACCTTTCCCGTCCTTAGAGTCCTAGTTAGATTTTGTCCATATCATGGCGTTCCTTCATCTTTATTCCCTCCATTCGTTTGCAATATCTGTCTTGGGTCCTATGTAGAGTAGTGTCCAATAAGCCCTTTTCAGATGAACATAAATGGACAAGTCGACGGCAAGCTTGAACAAGCCCAGTCCATATCCGCAAGCAGCAGGCCTAGACTATCTCCTCCCGTAATTTCTCCCAATGCCACCAAGCGATCACTATCACCCTTTCCTTTCCTTTTACCGGTTATCCTTCATACTGTGATACCAACTAAATTACCACTTTTGTGAGATACCGGCACCATCACGACAGGATCCCAAACCTGCTACATAAACCCTAACCCTCACTCAATATACCACAATAATATGACAAATATTTACAAGGGGCATATGGTCAAGGCTGTAATAATATCAACGGGAGGTCGGTATGGTGTCTCATTGCCTACAGCAAGTGCTATCACCTATGATACTCCGACAAAGATAAAAGTAGAGTACAAGTACATACCAGACAAAAGAAAAATGTCCCGCCAACACCTGTTCTCGCACCAAACCGTGTGCGCGACACTCACCCCTTTCAAACCGACTCTCACCAGCATGACACCTAATAGACACTTGAAATTGCTTTATGCTCAGAAAACCCTTTCCCAAAAAGCCCGTTGGATTTGAGAAAGAGAAGGGGGAAAGAACGGATGGCACAGTGACTATCATACCGGTACATACTGTACACTCCGATACATTACCTCACCCTCCATGCCCCCCCCCGCGAACCACTGCTGTAGCGTACCGCAAACTCCCGCCGTTCGAGCCCCGGCAAAACAGCCAATAAAACAAGATGAAGAAGAAATGCACCAGCAAACACGATAAGCCTTACCCCGCTGATCAGGAATATGTGCGAGGGTAAGGACTTTCTTACGCTTTTACGCTTCCTAATGTCCCCTTTCGGGCTGTGCGGTAAGTTATCCAAGAGTGGGGCGGTAATTGCGATGGATTGAGCGGTGCTACGGGGGCCTTCGGGGGGGCGAGATGATTGGGGTTTTGGTGATATTTTGGGTCCGGAATGGCAGCAAATGATAGCTCGGGATGGATACTCGAGTAAAGTGGTACCGAGTTTACCAAATGCTTGGCTCTGTAACCTCAGTCGATTTGTGGCAGTGTTTATAAGATATCAAATTACAAACAGCCAGCACAAAACTGGAACTATAGAATAAAAAAAGTCCAGAGTATCACTACCCCCCCTTTCCTACTCCGCTCCAACATTACCTCACCCAGCCAGCTCCACCCTCATAACTACCACTGCCGAAATCGCTTTCCACACCACCTCCTCCCTCCCCCTCCAATAGCCGCCTAGTACTGTCCTCTCCTACCCACCCTTCAATCCTCCCCGCGACATCCCCAACCAACCTCTCATACACGTCTCCCAAAAAGAAGAGTCCACAATGAGCACCCACCTCGTCCACCCCTGTCATTTCAACCTTGACCCAGCAGGCATCAGGTGTGCACGGGGTCAGACAAAACTTTCTCTCGCGCTTCTTCCTTTTCCCTCCTTCGGGTGTTGGGGTTGGGGAGTGTACCGGCGAGGGGGTTGGCGATAGGGAGCGAGAGATGGGTGAGCAAGGGGGTGGGATGGAACTTTGCAGGGAGGTAGTGCTTTGCCCGGCTGCGCTCTGAGCGGGTGGTTCTGAAATGCCTTTTAATCGTCGTGCTTCCTGTTCCATTCTCTCGCTTTCTCGCCGTAGTCTTTCCAACTCGTCGTCATGCTGAGTGGTGGCTTTCTTTTCTTCCTTCTCTGCCTTTTCGCGTTTCTTCCGCTCATTCTTTTTAACCGCTTTTTCCCGGTCTTTAACTACTTTTTCGTAATCTTTCACACTCTTCTCCCACACTTTCATTGCCTTTGCAGCGGCTTTCTCAGCAGCTTTACGCACAGTGGCATCTGGGATTTGCGAGTAGTCAAATTCTGCTGGCTTCGGTAGTGGCGGGGAGATTGCCGGAGGCGCCGGTGCGGAAGGAGCCGAATGGCTGGGGATAGAAGGGGGAGCATGGTCGGGCTTTAGGGCCTCGGGCTCCACCGTCGGGATATCCACTACAGGCATAGGGGTAGATCTCCTTGGTTTATCCTGTGTTTCGTAGAACACCGAGTTACTGGATATGGGGTCGGGATCTAGGTGTGTCATTTCCCCACCTGAGGAGGAGATAGTGCTTGTACTAAGATTCCTGGCGTGAGCTTTAGGTGGAGAATGGTTGACTCCAAGATGCATTTCTTGCATCATCTCCTGCAATTCCTTACCACCCGACCCCTCCACTCCTGCATCCTCGAGGTCAAATGAGTGCTCTGGGTGCGCTGCTGCAGGTGCCGGTTTCGGGGGATCCTTAGAGTGCCCGGTGGAGGATGTATAGTAGTTGACGAAACGCACGCGGATTGTTTTACCGTCTGGGGCACGCTCACCAGTTTCGAGTCCCCGGATGGCGTTGTAGCGGTTTCTCAGGCCAGAGGGATCGGCAAGGCAGCCACTATTTCAACTGGTTTAGCGGTCTCGGTAAAGAGGGCGATTAATGTAGAGAACGAACCCGAACTCAAGATGCGACATCAAGTACTGCCCCGTCGCTGCGGTAAGCCGGGAATGGTGTTTATTGATAAAATTTAGTGCCGAATTCCAAGTTCCCTCTAGACCACCATCAGCACCTCCACCTCCCCATAGGGACATCATTATTAGCACATACCCTGCCTACTCTGCACAATGGTGAAATTCCGCTCTGGTCTTCGATCAAAAAACTCATCCACGGTGCTACCAGAATGCACCGTTGACAGCGAAGCCATACTTGAATTTTCCCCCGCATACACCCCTCCACCCTCACTCGACCCAGCCTCCTCGGAAGGGCTCTTCCCCTCCGATCTGAACAGACTCCCCAACCCAGCCGATATAACTCCCGGATGCATCCCCAGATATGGTGAATCAAAGGCGACCACCCCCAAAATCCTATGCCTAAATCTCCCCCACTCATTTTTCAACAAGACCGCCTCCGCCGCCAGAATCCCCCCCATAGAGTGTCCAAGTAATACCACATCCGTGCCAGGATTCTCAAATTGCGTGAGCCATTTCGAAAACCCTTCCGTCGCAACGGAAATGTTGTTCCTGGTCTTAAACTTTGGATAGACCTTGGTGTGAACGCCCCACCCCAAGTCTTGCAAAGTGACCAATAACAAATTGTGCAGATGGGCGGGAAAGCTCTGGAAGCTCGTTTCGTTGCCCATGAAGCCGTGGATGTAGACTAAAAGGAGTTTCCGCTTCCCACTAGGGATAGAGTCTGGAGGGGATTTGAGAGTGGCGGAGGTCTGCATTGCCGGATCGTAATCCCCCTGCGAGTGGGAGGAGGAGTAAGAGAACGAATTCTCGGTCGGCGGAAACTGAGAGTAGCTTGGTGGCGGAGACGACGGAGTTATCAGTTCCCGTGGTGGAAGCGGAGGCGGCACACTAGCCCCGGGCAGCTCTGCGATGGGATTATTCTTTGCGTCCATCTTGATCGTGTGTGTTCGGTCTTGTTTCTTCTACTTTCTCCGCTCAAGTTATCCTGAGCAATGACGTTGCAGCCTAACTCTTGGCATAGGGATTGCCAAGCCTGAAATGCGGCTGATGGCATCCTAAGTTGTATGCTCGAGTACTATTGGCTCGCTTAATTCAAGCTTAACTCAACCCACTGGATGCCAACCGGTGACCGATTAAGCTGCCATCACCGAATACCGGCTCCATATTAAGCTAACTTAATATGGTCTCCGGGGGTACTTTTATCTACTGTGCTCTATACCGGCTTCACCGGCGTGTTAAACACAGTGACTACTACTATAGATAAAAAGTTTGTGTATTTGACTTTGTTTCCACCGATTCAAGCTCGCTCGTTCCTCCCTCTCGTGCAGCAGTCAGACGGTTGTTTATAACAGCAGGATACCCGAAGGTATGCTACTAGAATCGCAAATACTCCGTTTAGACCTACCGCACTACCGTACTCTAGGCCCGTACTCGAGTTTTTTTTCTGCTCCTGTGGATATAGAGCTTTCCGATAGCACGAGACAACTCCCAATGCAGCACAGCACCCCACCAGAAGGCTCTGTCTACTTGAGCCCATGGTAGGAGCAGCATAACGTCCTTTACCTCACGGCTTTACCTATCCGAGTGCACTTACGGGGCCGAGTTTTTAGTAAACTGGTCGGTCCATGATGGCGAGAAATACTGTATAATAATATGATAATAGTATGGTTATGTTAATGCCTCAAAATTACCCAGAAATGCCCCAATACCAAGACCCGCATCAAAACCGAGGCCATAATTAGTATCACAGTTATGATAGCGCTGATGCTATGATACCTCACGACTTTTACTTCATACTCAAGGTCGTCGGGATTAGGGCAAATGGCAGCTGGACTTGAGATCCGGGACCTCACCGGCGGGCACAGTCCTGGGCGAACATCCCCGCGAAACCATATTATCGTATTACTCGTACAGGTGATGATGCCCCCCCACCCCTTCCAACCTACAAGTACCCAGCAAGTAGTGTCTGAACACAGGGATCAAAATTTTGTATGGCAGCTTGCCTGTGCACATCCGTGCGCCCATACTATATTCTGACTCAAATGTTGAGGTAATTCTTGCTGGGTACTTTTTTATGCCCTGTCACCTCCACCATCAATCGCTTTTTTGTGTATCGTACCGAAAGCTCTCTCACCGGTGCAGGAGATACGAGCCGGCCGCTGTGGCTTGTAGCGATGCCGGGGCCCTGGACTCCGGTCTTTCTGATCCTGTTTAAAACCTCCTTCAGTAAGCCCCCGTAGCCAACCGCAATTGGGGAGCACTGAAATAATGTGCCTCCCGGAAGCAAACAGAAATCTTCAAGATATAATATGTCATCGAGTGATAATCTATGAACACCCACCTAAAGTATTTGTCAGGGGTGATGGGTCCGTATCCAGATGTAAATGAGCACTGCCGCGTGGTATCGGAAGATATGAGTAGCGTGTCCCCAATCTCACCTCATGACCTCATAACACCAGTTTAGTCATCGCCGGCAACAAGTTGATTATCATATTATCATATCATACTCCACTTCTTCACTTTACCTTCCTCACCACAAGTTACCCTCCCATCCCCCATCCCAACGTTACGCCATTCAGATGTGCATACCGTAGTAACATGCACCGTCCTGTCTATTCACGTCGTACGCCTATATCGTGTGTTAGTTCCATCATACCGTTCGGGCCTTTCACAAAACGATAAATAAGATGGGAGGAAATAAGATGCGTTATCGTGATTCCGAGTGGGTATCTAAGGTGGGATGGGTCTTCAGTCGTGTTGTGGAAATCCCTTGAGTTTTAACAACCGATAGGGTGCAGGATAACTCCGTTGACAAAGGTCCACCCAAGGAGTTCTTGTTCAGGTGTGATATACATGCATTCTGGCAAAATCTTAAATCATTGGGCGAGTCGTGGGTTTTTTTTGGCCTTTGGCTTGTGCTAGACGGGACATAGATAGTGGCTTGCTAGGAAAAAGAGAAACATACAAATCCAAGGTTGCGACCCGGCTAGATCGTGTGATCTCTCGGCTGCCTCCCTACCTACTGCAGATGATATGATGTAACGAACGACCCTAGAATATCCCCTCTTCCCCGACCGACCAATTCATTGGAAGCTCTTCAAAAACGGCCTCCATGAGATACATGCACATCCTCGGTATGCATAATTCGAAAGCAGCAGGATTCATTTCTATCAACCCAATTCCAGCCGCGCAGCGACACCGGCCCCCTCAATGTGGATGTGGGCACAACTTTGGCAAACCATAAAGGCTGCGAACAGGGGTCACTCCGATAGACCGGTTGACTAAATATATTCCACTTGAAATCCGATTCCCTTTTCAGTGACTGCCGGTCTGCACTTTGCGCCATGCCGCAGGGTTAGGGTTTCTGACCGTTAGAAGTGTATTGTTGTAGCAGCTACCGAATACATTCGGTGCACCGGATCTTCATCAAAGAGGTATAAGTGAGGAAGATGGTCGAGAAAGTGCTTCCTTTGGCTTGTTTTCTATGGTGCTGCTACGGTAAGTCCATTCGTGTGCACGACAGACATCTGGATTTGTGAGTTCATTTGTCCAAGTGAGAGATGGTTTTTGGAGCTGATAAGGATGATAGATGCCATTTGCATACACCATGTCTCACCATTACTACGAGTCTGTTGTGGGGAGTCCTGGAACTTCATCTAGATTTGTTCCCACTTCCGCGTCGAACGGGTGTTTCGCCCCAGTCTCTACTCTCCCCAGCCGCCACTCTTCTGTCTCCGTCCGAGGAAACCGTTCGGCAGGAGCCCTGACCCCGAAGAAGGGGTCGCCCCCCATCCCGAGACTTCGCAGGATGGAAACTTCTTCCCCAACCTCCTGGCATGAACTATCTTGTTCTCCTACCTCACCCAACCCTGCTCGGGTATCTAGGAGGATGGGTACCTTCCCAGCTGTTATCCACCAGGATTCGCCCCCAGAGAGTTTTCCGACCATGAGGGAAGTGACTCCTTTGCCACCATTTGTTTCTAACCCACCACCGACCCCGCCATCTTCCATACCTTCACGGAGCTCGAAGCGGAGATCTCAACTCTCTAGCCTCTCACCGAGCTCAGCCGGATCACGTTCCCCTGCGAGAATGATTCAATCTGATGGTCTCGGCCCTTTCCGTTCTCCCTCTCCCATAGAAATTGCCATTCCACCACCACCCATAGTCAAAGAGAAGCCAGTTTACAATCCGAGGCACTCGTACCGGAAATCGGACGCCTCAATCATTTGTCCTTTGCCGGCAACGGTATACGTCCCCGGTGAAGGGGATGAGGAAGACGAGTTGCTACCGGCGCGAGAGGAGGACATTTACGAACTACATATGCAACGTCCGAATCAGAAAAGTGTCTACCATACCCCTCCTGAGCCCACGAAGGGCGCGATAGCCGAGATGTCGGGTTTCCGAGTACCGGCTCCGCCAACGTCGCGCTACCCGGATACGGCCCTTCCCCCGCGGAGGGTACTTTCATACGGTGAACCTACACAAGCGGACTTGGTTGGCCTCTGGTCGGCAGCCCAGGGCGCAAAACGCATACCGGGCACACAAAATGAAGCGGGAAAAACGCTCGTTCTGAACATGTATCGGTTAGTATCCCTTAACCGCGCAATAGATAGACGGCTCTAACAATTTCTCAGACAAGCACCATTAGAACATCCAAGCCCGGTTCAACACTCCCTATCCTTCCCCGAACACTTCACTTTTGGCACCTCCCCAAACAACCCATTCTACGCCATTTACGCGATGCGTGAAAGCCCACAAGGCGAATCATTCAATGAGCTTACACTTCTACGCCGAGATCCCTCGACAGGTATTGATCTAAGTGTAATAACCCTTGGTCTGGAACCACCATCTCGCCGAATCTCTCCGGCAGGCGACGGCCTTATCACGCTGATATACCCGAAACAAGCGGTCCTTTCTGCAATGTCCCCTAGTACCCCTCTCACGAGAGGTGACCACACCAGCCCACTAAACAATAGGGTACAATCGAAGACACAAGAGGCCCGCGCCAAAGAAGCTATACAAAAGGCGTATGCGACCGAATGCTGTAGGCTATCATGGAACGCGCAGCGCCGACGATATTACCTTTACCATCCCGGTGTGGCAGAGGGCGGAGATGCATATCTTGTTGACATCACAGGAGAAGTTGGCTTCGACCATCTTGGCGCGAAGGGAAGCATCAAACTCATCAACGTGGACACTAACGAAACGATAGTAGAATTGGACTTTGCTCGTAGCCTGCTGTTTGTGAACACGCGAGCTACAGGGAAAATTCCAAACGATTACATCGTTGATGTGGCCGTTTGCGCAGTTCTGACTGTCGCAACGGTGGAGGGACGACGGATGCGGATTGTCCGGCGCAGCCTGAGCAGTAGCCCAACCATGAGTGGTCTGGGTAAATGGAGTGATGAGGGTAGCATCGATGAGTGGGAGCGAGGGGGCTGTTGGGGCAGCATGGCGTCTTGGTTTGGAAGATTATTTAGGAAGTGGAGGAGGTAAAGATCAATCTACTTGGATCACTCTAGCGATAGTTTTTTATTATTATTATTATTGGAGACATGGCACCTAACAGCAATCCCGTTGGGTGCAGTGTTCGGCAGTGTATAGGGGGGGGAGTTCTGGGAATTCTTTAACTTTGTGAATAAGAAATCATGATGTTATGATGTCAAGGGATTTTTATTTAGATGAGCGGAGGCCTTTGAGAGGATAGCGTGTCACGACGAATTTATCACTCATTCAACCGACTTTCTCAAGCTTTGTCGGGTTTCAATAGAGTACAGACCTTCAGAGAGATGACCCACAACGTGCAAACTCGCGAACGATTTCCTTTCCAATTTGTGAAGATAATGGGGCAGTAGAACTGGTTTCTATCTTTCAGGTAATTTGGCTAAAGGGATAGCCTCACGATGGATCTAGTATTATCCTGGTTTAAGCTTGTATTGAAGGTAGGCATTTCGGTATTTGCACTGTGCAATACTGTACGAGCCCTTCTTCCCATACGGTAATAACAACAAAACACAAACACCCGGATGTGAAGGTAAAACCGATACGCTGCCCGCTCCTGCCGCATTTGCATTTGCATCACGATACCCCACTCACTACTGTATAAGTAGCCCGACAATCCCCAATTCACAAAATATATATTATAGCATTGCAGGAGGAATACTCGTACACAAGTTACCTACGATGGATGACATAATATGATACAGCAAATAGTGAACCCACCCACCCACATCTACAAGTATTACCCGCGAGTCCTAGCACCAGGACGAAAAAACAGTTCCATCCATCCATCCATCCACGGTTCTATCGCTTCCCCACTGTATCGGTACCCCGCATTTCGGGGATGGATATCGTTCCGCTTGCCAGACACCTCCACGATACTGTACAGTACAGTATAAGGAAAACTCGAAAAATTATTTTTGCCGGATTGGCGGATTGGTGGATTGTGGAGTGTGCTGTCAGACGGAAATCCCGGTTATGATACTTGTACTCTGTCCTGCTATCATACTTGTACTGTACAGTACTGTACAATACGGTATCCTCTTCGCTCACTCGAGTTTTGTCTAACGGTACTTGTAGGATTTTACTTGTACTACCGCATGTAACCCCACCCACCCCGGTGAGAGAATTCTCCTTGGGATCGAGAGTGGCCCGGTGAACAGGGGATGGGAGATTAAAATGGAGTTTATATCCGAGTGAGTGAATGAATGGAAAATGTATGATATGATATGATAGAAGGGCACGCGTGGGAGATGCCTTTTTGTATTTTTATTATTATTTATTTCAGGGGATGAGGTTGGTATTGGTTGCCTTGGAGTACCGTACGGTGCTCACTCGTATGGGTAGTATAATACTTGGCAGTGTTGATCCACGTGACTAGATGGCTTTGTCAAGAGCGGGGAGGTTCGACTACCTACTCGTAGAGTGTATCATACGAGTAGTACTTGTATCATGGCTCCTACTTTTCCCCAACAAACACGTTTGCTACGAGCAAGGAAGGGAGATGAAAACAAAACAAAAAAGTCACAATAGAAAGAAAAACGAAACCGTAGTTTCGGAGCTGCCCACCGATTCTTTAGTGATGCTGGACCCACCAGAGTGCCGCACGCTCGATCATCTCGGGATAAAGCAATTTTCCCTTCTCTGTCCGCAGTGCCCCTTGTGAAAAAAAAAGAAAAAAAAGAAAAAGAAAAAAAAAGGGCAATACACAGGCAGGCCCTCGGGATATGAACGCATGCGAATGAAATCTCTGCATGCCAAGACATGCATTAGGGAGGGTGAAAACCTTACCGTATGATGGTCTACAGCATTCAGATGATATGATAAATTACACCATAAACTCCATGACCACTCCACACCGGTCCGGTAGTCAACACTCGCATCGTCGCCACTCAATAAGTAATTAAAAACACTTGACAGTTCCCAATTATAAATGTTCAAGCAAAGTATCTCAGTATTACCTTTGACTATTGCTTTTTCCTTTTTTTCAATTTCTTTTCTTCCTGAGTAAGGTTTAATCAATGGAGGAGGAGGAGGTTAAAGTTCATGTTAGAAGGTCTTTGGCGGTGAGAGTGACAGACATTGATCTTAAGATTTACTGTATCATATGCGTACGGTATGGGGGGTTGCTGCTTAGTCACACTACGCCCACCTAAAGTGCTGAGCCGCCCCGGTATATCCCAGCTGATTGATACAAGCTTTGCCGTATGCTGCTTGTCATCTTATCGCACCTGTGCTTTTTCTTGCTCAAAGAGTAGGGAAAAAAGTGCGGGGGAAACTGAAAGAGCTATCATAGAAAGGGTGAGGGAGCAGGGATGGAGGCTATGGGCCGGGCACGGGAACGGAAAGCTGTGAGTGAGTCAGGAGGTGTTTCATATGTCCTTGTTCTTCCCTTTGCCAAGCATATGGGTGCGGAAGGGGGCAAGGTGACTTTCCCAGAAGTAACCGGAGATGTGCTGAGCAATACGGTACTGTAGAGGAATATCAGGACGATTTGGACCATAAAAACTCCTGTTCCCTCCTCCCCGTTAGTCAAGCGCGAGCGAGAAATTTCCCTTTACTTTCCCCCCGCTTTTGTGAACGGATTGTGCTGGAGCGTCCTTTCATATCCGGTATGGTTGACCGCAGGATCGTACCTCCGCTGGCATGTTCTTGTAACTGTTCGGAATTGAGCGTTTTACCGTATCTTGCAGCGGAAAGTTGTTTTCATCTGTTTTCTGACTAACTAGAGGAGACATGAACGGTATATATATACCCGATCTTGATGACGCAACTCATGATGTGGAATACGCACTTCCCTGCTGACTCTAGTATACGGAATAGAGAGAAGGAAGCTCAAGTAAACGTCTCCGCCATACCTCCGCCCAGGGGACTCTATTTCAACAGTAACGGTGATGCGGCGGCGAGTGAGGCCGCGTGAGCCAAGGAAATCTTGGCAGGGCCTTTCCTGTTCAACTAGTCGGGTATGTATCATACATGCCCACCTTTTCTCCACTCAATCGACCCGGTCGTTTGACAACAAATTGCGTTTCGTTTGTGCGAGTGATATCCTGTGATCACGGTCGCTTGAAAGGGTTTCAGAAGAGCATCGGTTCATCCTGGGCCGTCTACTCTAGAATTTTTTTACGATCATGGTTTAACAGCTTGATATCATGGTGCGGCTGCCGAAGAGCTGATCGCAATACACTACTAGCTGGTGAAGTTAATTTCTTCAGGGTCCCTGAAAACCCAAGGTATCGCCGTTGGAGCTACGGTAGTGAATTGTGGGTTTTCGGAATGAGCAATTGACTCTCCGTTCCCATTTTACCGAAGATACTGAGATACTGGATCGTAGGTCCGTTTGATATTATAACTCCTAATGCTTCTGAGGGGTTTGTTTCCTTAGGATAGAAAAAAAAAGAAAGAAAAAGAAAAAAATACAAAGTTTGGTGTATTTTGTGGCAGAAGGTAGGAGAGCATTGGTGATAACTGAATGTGAAGAGTTCGTGATGAAGAGCAGTAAAGCTTTAGCACAATGGCCCAAATACCGTACCCAGGGGACAGGATACCGGGGACTTAAATTATTGCCCTCGTGATTTCCCTCCACCTAAAGATAAGTGGTATGAATAGAAATTAGGCTATCGCACCTTTGAAGTTTGCACGGAATTAGCACGAGTTAGTGCTGCTGTTTATTTGGTGTGGTGCTGCCAGATGCTGCAAGCACTGTACAGTACTGGTACTATTGTCGAATGCTCCTATCATACTTACAGGCGGTGCATATTGTAAAGTAAAGGGAGATATTTTGGCTAGTGCACGCGCAATTGATATTCAAGAATAACATGATAAATATCCTAACTGCAGTGATGTAAACGTTCTAAAAGTAATTGCGAAACCCAAACTAACAAACATTTACCAAAGAGATATACATATGAAATGAATCAACGAGCCATCATGCCGAATTGTCTGAAATGGGTCATATTGTACAGTACACCAGTCTTCCTGAAACACGGGATAAATAATATTTTTTTTAACGAATAGGAATGAGGGGGCAAGTAAGATGGAAATAACGCCAATTCTAACCCGAACTCCGAGTTGGTGGAAAGGGGAAGAAGGTTTAAAATTTTTTTTTTAAAAAAAAAAAAGTACAAGATATGAATAAGAAATAGCTATCGAGATCTGTCTGCGTATGAATCTATCAAGTGCTTGACCGCACCCGCCCCTCGCTTAGTAATTATTTACAGAATGAGAACAAACGCAGCAACGGAGAAGGCAGGGTGCAAATGAGAAGATGGATAAGGCAAACAAGTTAGAGGCGATGACGGAAAGACAAGGCGACCGTGAATGAGAGGATTCATGGGGTGTTGTTGGGATTGGTGTTAGTGGAACTTGGGAGTCCAGATGGAAGGGACTTGATATAGCGCGGATGGCCCGGTTGGCGAGAGGCTGCTGCTATCTGCAGACTTGGAGATAGGGGGGTTGCGGTGCAATAAGCAAGGCTGCCTATGGTGGTGTGCCGATAGGAGCATAGGTTGGCTATTAACTCAAGCTATTTTGTGTCGGTGTTATGTAGGATCACCTCTAAATTATTATTCCTCTACCACCTTCTCAGTCCCCATGACTAGCAGCAGGACACAGGGGGCGCCCGGCCACTTAAATGTGCCGCGTCGGAATTGACATTACCAAGCTCCTCCAGGATCCTCACAACTCCGTCATGCCCTCTGGAGAGCACGATGACACTGGGGCTTGTTTCACACCATCTGATATGGCAGCGGGTGCTCTAGCGATAGATTTCATCGTTCGGATAAAGGGTTCCGAGATGTGCTTCGGGTCGATGCAGCGCCGGAAGCAATATGACAGAGCCAAAGAGTCCGACGCACGGGGAGTCGTATGCATAAAGAGTCGGATGCCCGGAGGCTACTAACAATGGGAGTCATTGCCTTTCCTTTGAAAAACACGGGAGTAAATGAGGGAGAGTGAGACATGTGTGGAAGAGAATGGTTGCCGTATGTGCGGCGATCAATGGAAGGATGGGAGGATGACTTGGTTATGTCTTACACACCCCCTCCCCCACCGCTAGTTAGTTAGGCTGAGAGAGCGCGAGCAAGCTGAACGGGAACGAGCAAACATCCCACTTACCCCGCACTCGTGAGAGTTGTGCCATTGGGGTCGCATTTTGTTACTTTAATTCTCGGCGTTTAATCGTTGCCGTTTAAAAGCGGGGACATTGTCGCATTCCGAAAGCATGGTTACTACCCCCGCGTACCCATACATAACCAAGCGGCCTATGAGAGTGGCGTCTAGCCATATTCGGTGTCTGCCGTATTTGGGTTGACATCCTCTCGTTGCAAAAGCAACTTTACCATCCCCTCATGCCCGCTCCCGGCCGTCCACGAGAGTGGTATGCGGCAATATTTAGTGTCTGCCTGGTCCGGACTGATATCCACTCGCTCAAACAGCATCTTTACTATGCCCTCAAACCCAGGCTCGGCTGCCAAGGTGAGTGGCGTTCCACCATATTAGGTGTCTCCCATATTTTGATTGACTTCCTCTCGCTTCAAAAGTATCTTTACTATCCCCTCATGCCCATTGGAAGCCGTCCACGAGAGTTGTGTCCTGTCATGAAAGGTGTCTGCCAGGTCGGGATTGACGTTCTCTCGCTCTAGAAGGAGCTGTACGGCATCCTGATGCCCTCTTATAACTGCCCATATGAGAGCAGTACACCCTATGCTATCAGTTGCATTAAGGGTCCATGGCTTTATATCCAATACAGCAGCAACCGCCTCCGCTACCCCGAAGAATGCTGCTCCATAGAGCCCGATAAATCCCTTAGCTCCCTCCAAAAATCTATGGTTAGGGCCTAAGTAGCCATCCCAAACACGCCGCGATAACACTTGGTGAGCAGCTATATGCTCATTGAACCTATCTAGAAGCCTTAATGCAAGTATTATTATTATTTTGTACATTTCTCGCCACCCCCTCCACCTATGCCCTCACCAGTAAATCGAAGCGTATTCTAGAAGGGGTGTTGTCTATGGGGCAAAGTAAAGAGTTGGCGAAAGATCCTGTATATTATACATTGAAAATTGAGGCATGTCAAGCAAACCTCCGCAATTGCCGAGTGGGGGCTTGGGAATAGGGTCAGATGACTTAAGAGATGCTCCTGCAGGGTGGAGTACCACCATTCGGACGGCGGATGAATGCGTCCCCCACCATGACAAGGCCCAGACAGGATGCTACGAGTTGTCCGTATAGCGGGAACGTTATCGATATCCAGATCTGTAAATCCTACCTCCACCCCTAAGGCATGATAGAGCTCCTCGGCCCGTAATGCCCGTTCCAAGCACGACACCCAAATAAGAACCTTAAGCCGGAGTATAGACTTGATTCCCTTCTGCGCCTTTAATCGCCTTAGGGTTTCCGTGTAGGCACCGCTGGCTCAGTCCATTGCCTTGTGTCATCTCGTCAAGCTTCTTTCCTCTCAGACGAATCGTCACCTCTCCCAGAATAGCATTAGTCTTTAGCGGAGCGAGGAGGAATCTATGTACGATCGTCGATCAGCATATATTATTGACGGAGCGCGGAAATGCTAAATGCTCCTACGGTAACATCTCGGATATATTTGCCATGACAGTTCTGACAATATCTGCCCTAATTCATTGTTCATTCGCCAGTGGCTTGGAATCCCTGTCTAACCTCATCCGCAGATAATTCCTGATATCAGCAGGGTCAGGGCTGATCTGTGTCACTACCGCCTCGGTAAAATGTCTTTGAATGTCCCCCCCTCGACACGGGGCCTCCCGGTAAGGAATGTTCGCGTCCTAGGGGACCCCCGAAACAATATCTCTCAGTAGCTCAAGAAGCTCTGGCAGGCGTTCCGGCAAGCACTCGTCCAGGGCATCAATGCAGATCAACACCTGGGGTATTGAAGCAATAGTGGCCCTCAACGTCCCCATCAGATCCGCAGGTAGTGGATCTCTATAACCCACCTCCTTATCCCTTCGCGGAACGCCTCTCGTAGGTCCTGCGGGATGTCCCTTCTGTCCACCAGCTGCTTTCAGTATACCCCCCGTCACGTTGGCTATTGTCTGCACTTGTTGAGCAAGGAAGTCGTAGTAAAATCCTGCGATGGTGATATCTTCCTTCCTTGCCTGATCGCACGAGCTATCGATCACCAGGAAGCTAGTATTTCTAGCCATCAGTTATGCCCGCTTCCCTTCAAGGATCCCGCCACCTACGTCAGGTGTCCCTGCCCGCTCCCGGGTTCCCGGAGCAAAACAAGACAGCCTTATCTCCTCTCCCTTCACCAACTTACCTCTCCACTTCCGAAAGTCGCTTGTTTCCAAAAGCCAATCCCCGACGCCATCGAATCGGTCGGTGCGCACGCCTTGATATCTGTTATTTGGCTCTAATGGGGAGAGCCAACGCATGATCTGCGCATCCTCGTCGGATTTGTAAACATTATTGTAACTCCTTATTGTGTTGCTGTCGTGGTTGGAATTGTTGTCGCCGAAGGCGATGGTGTATGTGTAGTGTGGGCCATGATGCGCTATCCAAAAATGTTATTTGAATGTAGAAATGGTACAGGAATATGGTATAGTGACATTGGGGGAGTTTACAAAACTCTCAGGAGAGGTCAAGAAAAGCAGGGTCATGTGGCTTGTTTTGTGGCAACTGCTGCTATCCGATCATCTTCACCACAAGGAGATTCAACAGTGAAGGTTTCAGAGTTACCGGCTGGTTCCTGGGTAGTGCTGCACCCGCCAGAGTACTGTACTCGTACACTTGATCGCCTCAAAGTAGTGCAATTTTCCTTCTCTCTCCACTGTGCCCCTTGCAACAGACCGGCAACACAGAACACCCTGCGACTACGACATCTTCCGCATTCAAGATTAAACCCCCATTGGGTGATACAAACTTTGTTTGTCCAACCCAATTTAGGCCTCCGAGGCTAATCACTATAGGAGCAAACGCGGATAAAGAGCATTGAGCAATCTACTGTGGAAATTTTACTATCTGTCAAAGAGCTCATCATCACAATACACTTCTTGTTGATCAAATTCATTTCTTCAGGGCCCCCCCAGCCAAGCCACCGCTATTGGAGCCAGTGAGTTATATACTTTTTTCAAGATGAACAATCGAAATATCTATTCCTATTTGAGGCGAAATACTGGGTTACGGGATCGTCGCCCCCCCCCTTTGTAGAACTTCTCTCGCTTCTCGGGTATTTCCTGGGGATAGAAACAAAATACCTAGTATGATATGGTAAGATTTTGTGGTAGAAGGTAGGAGAAGAACCGAGTTTGAAGAGTTTACAGTACAGTACTAAAAATTCGAGATGATGGATATTAAAATAAAATAAAAAACTCGGGTATGATAGATGCTCCGAGATGGAAGGGTTAATGCATATGTCTCTACAAGGGACACCGGACATTGGTGGCGGAAGGCTAGACTACTACTATTACCAGATCCCTGTATTATACTCCGGAAGACGAGTGGCACGAATAGGAATCACCACACCCCAGAGGCTTCCACAACATTAGCACAAGTTCAACATTGCTCTTTTCTTCCCTTGGTGTGGCGCTACCTGAGGCTGGTCTTGAATGGGCTCAGTGATGTTCCACCTATCGCGCTTGCCGGTGCCCCTTGCAGTATACGGCACCGGAGGAGGAAGCTGCGAGTAGCACCTTAGCTACCGAAGGAAAGGGATCTATAGATTAGATAAACCATGTACCGTAGGTCTATATACTGAAGAACATGGAAAAAAAAAAAGCGGCGAGTACCAAAGAGGGTGAATCCGGGAAGAGATAAACTATCCACTAGCATGGCATGGTGAGGCTCGATCTTAAATTTCCAGGAATTATAAGGAGTATTGCATCCTTGGGAACTACACATGTACGGTACGTTGCATGTTCCCAGAGAGGTATTGGTACGAGGGAAGGGATATTTTGTCGGTTAAGTTAACCTAAACTAGCCATTCACTATTACTCTAATATTCCGGTGGGTACTTGTACTAGTACCAGTACTGTACTCAGTTGACGAGAAAAACAATCCCTGTCTTGTACTAATATATCTCCCCTGGTATGATACTTGTACGGAACACAGTCTACTACTGGTACTTCTACCTCTACTAAACCAAACCGCAAGATAGCCAATAGTTTTTTCCCCCCTTTGTTTCTGGAACATCCTGGGACTCTACAGTACCGCATTAACTTGAATATAAGCAACACGCGCTAGTATGTTAAATTAGAGTGAAACATTCAATAAGAATGGCGCAACACAAGACAACAACTAGTAGAATATAAAATTTGAGCCTGAATGCAAAAGTATGAGAAAGAGCTATAAGAACAAAAAAGGAAAAGAAGAAAATTGAAATGACAAACTAAAAATCCTATTCGAATACAGAACTTGACAATACTGCTAATCCTTCTAGGTCTTCCCGGAGTGGTCCTGCCTCATAAAAAAAAGACTCAACATTATCCTCCTCTGAGGCCAATGACTCTCCGGCATCTGACTCCACGTCTATTGTAGGCTCTTCCAATCCTCCAATCTGCCATTCTTGTAGGTCGTTGGCTAACCTCTCTGTTTCAATGCCTTTTATTGAGAGTTCAGCTAAATCTCGGCTACCATCAATGGGCAAAGAAAGCCCAACGGTCGAAAAAGCGCGAAGGATAACCTCCTTTCGGGAGGTACAGAAGCGGTCCCAGGCTTCCCCTACCGCCCATGTAGTCATAACCCGACGCTGGCCTATTTTACTTTCACCAGGACGATCCTTCTCTTCTATCTTTTCCAGTTCCTCCTCTTTCTCTTCAATTAACTCCTGTATATAAACCACAATAATGTAAGTTTAAATATAGATAGAAAATAAAATTAAAAATAATTTTAACTTGAACGTACCTTTAAAATATCTTTGAATGGTCTATTAATGGATATATCTAGTGGCTGGATAATCCCCGTGCAGCCTGCTGGAATAACTGATATTGTAATATCATGTGCTCTGAAAGCATCTAAGACATTATCGGTTTTATGTCCAGCAAAAAGATCTAATACGAGTAGAGCTGGTTTACCAGCTAAAGCAGGTACCAGCTGCTCCTCAATCCATTCTTCCATATTATTGTCAGAATTAGCATATCCTGTAGGGTTAAATTTTACTATTACACGAGAATCATATAATCTTTTCTCTCTTAAAATACTTGGCCCTGTGCCTTTACCCTTAAAAAAAATAAGCGGCTGGACTCTCATCTCACCATCTGCAAAGATAGTAAGCTGTAGAGTGGCCTGCCGCTTGTCCCACCCACTGGTTCCCCCTTTTACCCATACTGTCTTTGAGCCCTTAGGCTCATATGTTTGGCCAGAAAGAAATTCAAATGGCAGCGGAGTTTGATCCAGATTGCAAATTGAAGCAAGATGATATCTTCCTACCTCTGCCATTTCATCGCCGAGAGCATTTCCCAAGCCAGGGTAACGTAGTTGAGAATTACGTCTGTTGAAACGGACCCATGATAGTATAGCAGAGTAAAAGTCCGCCGGAACTTTAGTACCCTTGTTTGTAGTCATACGTAGTGAGATATTGTACCAACTAAGAAATCCTATATAAAAATTCAATATTCATTCACTTAATCTTATATACATTAATAGAAACAATATTTACCACTAAACCACCGATTGGAAAAGCGAAAATGCACACCAGGATAGTGTGCCAACATCAAGGCCTTGGCTGTTGACCGAAACCACCACCGCCTGACAAATTTCCCAGCATTTCTTCGTTCAATAAAGCCATCATAAAGCGGCCGCTCCATCTTAGGCCACTTCCTCTTGCCAACCCGATTTCGCCTCTGTGTTCCCAGAGAATCTTGCAACTCCTTCTCACACTTCTTCCATCGCGTGATATTGGAGGGCGGGATTTTGAAACGTCGTGCAGTTTCTGCGGGGGTTACTGGCCGGGTTATGGTTGGTCCAGTCAGAATTGTAGCATGATGAAGGTAAGATATCACACGCAATTTGTATCGTGAAGTATACTGTTTTCTTATTGCTGATACTGGACAAGGAAATGCCAAAGGTTTTCAAATAATATCAATTCGTTTTGGCCCTGGACGTAGCTTTTTTGATCGGTTTTCATCACCCTCAAACTCGGGCAAATTCGACATTGAAGAAGAAGAAGACATTGCTCATGATACTTTACTTAAGCTTCACTCCTTCAGCTATATACTCTTGCTATCCTGCCCTTCATACCCCGCTTTTGCCCTTTAAGGAATTCATACCCTTACTGGACGTTGATTTCACGTGATTTCACGTGACCTCAGCTGCAACTATCTTGCCTCATTGTCTGATTAATATTGCGCAACAGGTCTCACTCTTTAATTTAACATACTAGTGTGTGTTGCTTATATTCAAGTTAATGCGGTAGTACTGGTCCCTGAACGGCATTTCCGTATAAATCAGACTAGTATTAGCGAGACATTCCGAATGTGTAACGTTTAGTTCCGGAACTACAAGTACGAGTACATACAGGATAAAATGAATACTTGTCCCGGTAGCTTCTATTCATACCCGGCCAAGTCCCTCAGCATCAATCGCTACGGGTATCAGTTGTAACCCTGGAACATGATGATATCTGAAGATTCTGCGGGAATTGTTTGACTCTACCCCTGCACCGCTGACAATCGAGGGGATCTCGGTTTAGCCGGCTAAATTGCCTTGCAAAGTATGCATTGTCTCAAGAAGCGAGGATGGGCAATAGATTAGATCTGTACGAGTACAATAGACGTCGTGAAATGGTTTAGGTAAAGACGGATAACATACCGAATTTACTTGTACGAGTACGGTACTTGTATAATCCATAATCTCCGTATGCAAGGCTATCTCGGGAGTAGGGGTTAGCGAGGTTTCGACCAAGATATTCTAGTCACCGGGAATCATCCTGAAAGAGGTAGTTACACAACACCATGAGCGAAGGAATTAGGTACCGTAGAGCTAAAGACACCTGAATTAGTGACTCTGTATTTTGCAAATTTGATATCCTCATTCTTATCATTGGCAATGCCAATATCAACTCTTGCACCTGGCTCCACAATATTGTCTTTCCAATTGCCAATCAAGGGACAATTGAATCCTTTAATGACCAACTTGTGATTTTCAGTACTATGAATCAGAAGTGAGAGACCACCCTTGCTAAAAAGCCCAGTGGATAAGTGCTCCCTCTGTTTGGTGGAATCTGTGAAATGTATCGCCTGCACAAAATTCACTAATCACTGGCCTGTCACCCAGTGTTCGTTTCTCAATTTGTTCTATGAACTCAAGTTACTTACTTTACGTTGAAGGATTTGGTTTCTTTTGGCCGCCTCTGATTCAGTAGAACCACTATATTCCGCGATCATGAGAGTTCGATTTCATGGTACTTGAGAAAAACTAGGGTCAGAATCTTTCGCTTTTGGCTGTATGTTTGCTACATATATATAATTGGCTTCAGATTTCATTTTTTTTTTTTTTTTTTTTTTTTTTGAGCTCATGTCCGACAATAGGCATTTCTCTGAGTCAAGAACAACTTTTGGAACTTTGAATTGCAGGAATTTTCAATATCATCTTTGTATTGGTCAATTGTATATTTCCATTTCTCCCCTCCATCCCTCTTTCCATTGTGTTTAAATCTTTTGTAAAATTGATACTGATTCATTGATATCCTCTGACTTGCGATATTGTACTTTTAGCTATTGTAGTTTAAAACACGTAGGTTTTTCCTCCTCCAATTCATATATACAATGACTCTAATGATTTACAAAGTCATCATTTATTCTACCTACTGCAATTATTTAGTGGGCGTAGGATAGGTGCCTCTGTTGTCAGCTTTTCTGTAGAACCCTTTGATGTTGCCTCATCCACGATTTGATAGTCTCTGTACCTTATTTTAATTTCCGCATCGTGGACAGTGACTTGGTGTCTCACCAAGGCTCGCTCACCCCTGCTCCGGAGATAGCTTTGCGTACGGAGATACTGGATTCTTCTTGTACGAGTAAATGCGGTACGGTACTCCAGTATCGTAGCATGCACGACTTGGGCTCAAAGCGTGCCCAAGGTCTCACAGGGAAGAGCAAAGTGAGAGGGCTGGCTGGGTGCGGCAGCCACCCGCCAATGCTTAAATTCCCAGGTGGGTAAAGTGGCATGCTTTAAAGTTGGGTTTTAACACCTTGAGTGAAAGAAATGTGTGCGCCTCAAGGGGAAGCAACTTGTGCTGCTGCGATATACAGTACGGTACGAGTAACTTGTATCACAATGCTTGCAGAGAAGGCCTGGATGAAATCCAAGACAAAGCACGCATTACCCAGCGCGCGCTATCCTACTGCAAACTGACGGAAAATCAGACTATCCCCGGCGCATACTTGTACTATGGGGATATTAGATGCTAATCGTGGAGTTCAAATCACGGTTTTAATCAATTATTAGTACTCGTACTCGGGTACCTGCTGGAACCCTCCCCCTATCCTAGACATCCAGCTGCCGAATCAGTAAGACCCATGCTGGAATAGGGTGGCACTCGCTACGCCGTGTTTCGTATGCTCTAATTAAATATGGACAGAAGGATTTCACTCAAGAAATTTTAGAGAGCGAATATAGGAAAGCGACTGCAAGACCGACACAGCAAGAGCTTAGGGAATGCAGACTGCGAGTATCGCAGAGAGTTGCCGTCAATTAATATAAATATAATAAACTTTATATGAATTAAGGTAGCATCATGCTAGCTAGCATAAGGCTAGGTTTCGCGTGGCGCATGTGCCAATCGGGGGCACCAGGTGTTGGAGTTGTACGAGTAAGCGAGATCTCTAATCTCCTATCACACCTTATGACAGACCAGACAATCACCTTACGGTAGCCGCACTCTGACCCACCCAAACCCATCTACGAGTACATGTGCTCGAGTACTCGAATACTCCTACTGAGTGCTTTACCATGAACTGGCTGCCAAAGTTCTGCCACTCCCTAGACAACGAGCATGCCTCCGGCCTTCTTACCGTCAATATCCTTGGCGATAGCGCACAGGTGCCCCCGCGTCCCAATGGATCATACTGTACAAGTACCTTTGCTATTGTACTTGTACCACCTTACCCCTATTGCTCGCCCCATTACCCTCCACCGGCGAAACTCACCACCTCCTCCACAGTCTCCTCTAGATAGGAATAAACTTGATTGACACTCGTGAAGAAATATGGTTTGAGCGGAAATCCCCTCATCGCACTTGTAGAAATCGGGCGCCATAAAGCTTGACCATCACTTCCTTCCGATTGGCCCCTAAACGCACCTCTCCGCCATGGCAAAGCTGAACATCCACTTTTGGGGCCCTCCAAGAGTACTCGTAGTGGTGCCATCTTGTGCATACGGTGGTTGAGACCAAAGGAGCACTGGCTGGTACGATACCGGCAAGTGACTTTGAGTACTCGAGTATCGACGGGAAGGTCCGGGGGCTTGTCGCACGGCTGGATTATTCGGAAACATCCACCTTGCAGAGTCGGGAGGTGTGACAAAGTTATGGATTAAGCCTATCCTGACGAGCCACTCTCGGTTTAGGAGGATTTTCATTGGGTTACGAGCTAATTGGTTGAATTTCAGGGTTGGGTATTTTGGGTATTCTGCCAAGGAACATGATAAGAGGAGAGAGACATCCTGCCTAACTCGTACCATCCTGGTACTACAGCAGGGTGAGAATAGTTTGTACAACGAGTGGAGTTTTGGGGGCTTGCTGTGTTGCAGTACGTGCTTGCGGCTTGAGGGAAAAAACCAACATACCAGGGGAATGCCCAGGCATTGGGAGTAATTGACGAGAGTACAGCGCCCAGGCGGAGGGGTATGGTATGGCAGAAGGGAGAGTACGGGGGGATAAAATACCTTTCCGCCACCACAATGTGGGAGCCAGGCATACTTCTTCCCCCCCCTTTCTTCCTCCTCTTTATCATCCCACTCCCTCTCCAGCGACTTGACGAAGCAGCAAAATAATGACACCAATAATGATCACCGACCTGTGCGCAATTCTTACCCTCCTAATCCTCACGACTCTCACCCCCTCAACCACCGCCTCTGCCACCCTGAAAAGCGAAGTCTGCCAACTCCCCGACTACCCCTACCTAACAACCTGCCAGAAAAAATGCATAGCCGGCGAGACCACCAATCAAGCGGACCTAATCTCTCTCTTCTACCTAACGGCCTGCGAGACAAAAGCCTGCTTCTGCCCCCCACAAAACGAACCACAAATCGGACAACAGGCGCAAAAGTGCCTTGACAGCGTGAGCAGTGGGTTATGCGCGACGGTGAAGGAGTATAACGGCCTAATGGCTTTCGTTGGAAAATACTGCGGGTTCGAGTACGTTCCCGCTACGACTCAGTCATTATACCCGCCTTTGAAGAGCGCGACAACTACTCCGGGGGCGACGGTTAGTTGCTGGGATGGGTACGGGTACCCGGTGCAGACAGCGAGCTGCAGTTCTAGCAGTATGTTCTTTTCTTAACTTTTCCCTATTCGGTGGATTGGGACTAAACGATTTAGTGACCACGGCGACCCGGACGTCAGATCCCTACTCGCAATCTACTTCTAGCGGCAGCGCCCAGCAAACCGACATACCGGTAGGCGGGAAAAAGAAAGGCGGATTCAGCATCGGGAAGATTATTGGATTCTCGGTAATGGGGTTCTTCGTGAGTGCCATATTGAGTGCATGTGGGTGTAATTTTGTGTGTCCCGGATTTTGTTGTTTCTGCTGATGCATGATACGTCACTCGGAGGTGTACCGGAGCCCCTCGTTGAGTGCTCTTGCTAGAGACTTGTCCAGGGGGGGGGGAGGGGGGCGGTAATGGAGTATAACGGTTAGAGCTTTGTACCATATATGTAAAATAGAGTATTTAGTGTTTCATAGGGAATTTGTGTTTTCCGTTATGTACCTTCAGGAGTGATGAAGGGGCCCAAAGCTTGCAGCGTCAAGGGTATGTGATTAGGATATTCCCCGATAGTCAAAGTCTTATTTTCGAGGGAAAAGAAGCAAAAAAGAACCCCGCGCAGAACTCTGATCCTAGCTTAAGCTTGCTCACTACCGAAGCCTCTATCCACTAAAGGTCACTTTGGGACGAGAATCCCCACCCCCACCAAGCCATCCGCGGGACGAGACCCTAAATCTCTAAAACACCCACTAACCTTAAAGAACTAGTTCCCACCCCTCTGGTATAAAACCCTCCCAAACAGACAAGTAACGCCTGGTGCCGAATCCAAAGCGTTCTCCAACTATAGCACGCAATTGTAGCTGACTCTACCCAGAGCGCCTACCCACTCCTTCCTTTTTTTACCCTTTTAATCCCTCTTCTAGCCCGCATCTGGGTACATGCTCTCAAGTCGGGTTTTGCTTAACCATTTTTTTTTGTAGAAATGTGGTTGGGGGGCTGGACTGGATTGTGTGGAGGTGGATGTAGATGGGTGTGGAAAAGAGAACAGGCAGGGGGAGTGTAGGAGGGTTGCGAGGGTAGAGGAGAGAGAGAAGGGTGAGAGGGTGGATAATGGTTTTTCCCTAGTTGGTAGTGTCTTTTGTGAGAAATGTGCTCGGGGGGGGGGATATTTCCAATTGATGGTCTGTAGTGATTATACGAGTGATTTTTGGTGATGGTGGTCGGGTATTGTTTGTGTGGTCTCAGGAGCTGACGGACGGGTCTCGGACTGATTTCAAAAGATATTTGTTTCACCCGGGACGGTTGTTTGTGTTTTATATCTCACTCTAGATTCGAAATCTACGTTCAAATATATGTAGTGTCTAAGACACGTACCTACCCAGTTAACAGCCCTCGAGAACAAACAGCCCATTCCGGATACGATGTGGAAAAGTGCTAAGGTAGAGGGGTATTATCAACCGACCTACCAGCGGGCAATTCACCACTTGAATCAACCTTAACAAGTACATAACCCCACACCCATTCCACACATCATCCCATATCGCAATCACCACAGCTACAACAATACATCACAGATTCCCGAACTTTTTTACAGAGAGAAAAGAAGAAGAAGAAGAAGAAGAACAGCAACTCCGAAACCAAAGATGCCGTCTCAAACCCCAACCAACGACCGAGAAGTCTACGCACTTCCCATTGGGCCTGCGGGTTCGAACCAGGTCATAATCTTACCGCCCACCTGGATGGTTCCTACGAAGCTCGT
Source organism: Tuber calosporum (assembly GCA_003316355.1). Classification (NCBI taxonomy): domain Eukaryota; kingdom Fungi; phylum Ascomycota; class Pezizomycetes; order Pezizales; family Tuberaceae; genus Tuber; species Tuber calosporum. The sequence goes on along the minus strand of QFET01005426.1, from coordinate 10,154 downwards.
TGCGCCGCCTATTCCCCAGGAGGTGGTCGTTATCGACGCCCTTCATCCGGATGAGAAGGGGAGGGGGAAGTGAGTTCGCTAGCGGGGTAAACGGTAGAAGGGAGTTGGGGGTAGGTAGGTGGAGAAGTGGGCTGATTGGGAGTGTGTTGGTTATGGGGTGGAGGTGAGTTTTCGATAGATGGTTGATTGGTGGAGACTGCTGGTTTTTTTTTGTTGTGTGGTGGTGAGTACTTGTGATTTGGTGGATGGTTGAGTGCTGGTTTCTAGCTAGGGAGGGTTTATCTGATAGCGTAATAATAATAATTTGGGTTTGCCTTGTGGTATCTTAGCTGAGGGAGTGGTTTTCCCTTGTTCATGAGTCGGTTGATGTAATATTCGCGGTGAAACTGATTTTCAAACTTGTGGTTGTTGCGCCCAGGTAAGAGTCTACTCCGTACACTGTATCTTTGCTTATGTAACAGAGTAGTGTGGAAACGAACGAGAACACCCCATGTCGCAATCAAAGTATCATATCATACCGGTGTGATACCTTAACTAAACTCCAATAATATAGGTGTAATTCCAGCCCATCCGGCAACTGAAAAACAAAGTGGGATGCATTGGGTGCTATTGCGTAGGTACAGTAGGAAATCCGCCCACACCATTTCGCTCTCGTTCAGATCTTGGAGGTTTTGTGTTGTGAGGGAAGGAAATGAGTGAGGTGCCGTACTCTACCGAGGTACAGAACCTAAGTTTTGGATGTTACAATAGCAGCTCACACAAACCTTACTCGTACACAATTGCGAGATGGGGGGGGGGTGAACATCTGCACCTAGGGTTTTGCTTGGGTAAGATATCGGTGGATTATGGGTGATGTGGATTTCGGAGGGTTGTAAATGGGCTGGTAGGATGTGGAGGAACTGGCGGCTTATGGGAAGATGTGTGGTGGGATATCCGCGCTTCTGTACAAGTACTGGTGCTTGGCTATTCAAAAAGTCTCCATAGGCTTTGCATTATTGGCAAGATACTCGAGTACCTATCTTGGAACAAAAGCGTCCGGAAACTTTTTTAAATTTCCAAGTAGATTCATCAGTAATTTCCTCTAACGGCGGAACCGAGGGAGCCAGTCCTCAGCTATGAGACATTCATTGTGTGAGTCTTTAAAAAAATTTCATCTTTTCCCCGTGCTATCTCCCGTCGGTACTGTTTGATCCTAATCCCGCAGATTTCCGCACTCTTCTTCTCCCTTGGAGGCAAGGAGGCTGTATCTCTCTAAGCGCTCCGTGGTATTGTAGACGTTTTCCCGGGGCGCTGGGGGTGACTGCCACCCCTCGCATTTGGGTGTTCAGTCACGGACGTGACCCTGCTTATCAATTTTATTATCGTGACCTTGCTGGGCTCTCCATGGTGGAGGTGGGGTCTGGGCGTGGGAAATATAAAACAGTCTAGACGATATACTCGTAGGGGGTAAAAGTAAGGAGTGGTTTCACCCCAAGCGCACACTCCCGGTAACTCGAGTACTCGTACAAGTAGAGTTTTCAAACGAGATTCCTTTTTCTTCTTCCCGAAGAATCATGTTCCTGACGATATTTGGGTCACCATTGATATGCGCACTAATGGGAAGTTGGATCCACCATGCTGCGGTAGTGCTCGAGTACGGGTAGTCAACCCTCAGGATCGCTCATGCGAGAGAGGGTTAGAAGTTCGGTGTCAAGAGGTGGTGAGGTCCATGCCGGATTCCAGTCTAGATTCGTGGTGTCGGCGGTACTGGATCTGATTGATGAGGATTGGTTTCCATAATACTCGAGTATTTGAAGTAGGGTAAGAGTTATCACGGCTCCTTTGGGGGCAAGCCACTCCTCCATGCACGATGCACTACTCGCGCAATATTTTCTGTGCTCGAGCATGCTGGCCGGCTTGGTTTTGGTGGCTTTCGAGGCTTCATGGCCGTGGTGCTATTCTGCTATTCGAGTACTCCATTAGTGCTTGAAGCGATAGGGGGGAAGTGTTTAACCTTCCTAGCTGAAGAGTGGCTTAGGCCCAAGTACGGTATTGGGTCTGGAGCACTCGAGTGCCAAGGTATGGAACAATTAACCGGAACACTGGCGAATATTAAATAACTGTTCTGAACCTTCTTTCCAGACCTTGCACTTGTACTCGTACGAGTACAAGCATCATACGGTAGTGCTACTCCAGGGGTGTCTCCTCTAGATAGGAATAAAATTGATTAGGGGAGTCGAGTTGGTTGCCTTTTGGAAATTAAAATAAATAAATAACCAAATTGGGGGAGTTACATACTGTACTAGCACAATCACTTCCCCTCCACGGCTCCTGACACCATACAAACACCATCCAAGTCCAAAGGGCGAATTTAGATTTTATTGAAGCTTAACTCAAATAAAGTAAACACAACCAGGCGAGATTAACCTATTCAAGTACAAGTACTCGTAGAGATCATCCGGAAGAACCCGAGCAGGGGTGTTTCACTCCTTGGCTGTATCACCAACTTGACCACTTTGTGGAACGCCATTTTCAGCCTCAGTGAGTTTATAACTCCGCACCCCCCGCACCCCTTACAACCTTCGTACAGGAGGGCCCGATAGTTCAATAACAATTGAAAACCTCTTCCATGGCATACAATCAATCACCAAATCCTCCTCAGGGGTGGGGTACCCCTAGTTCGCCGCCGCTGATCAATACCGGTGGTGGGTATCCCATTGGGAACCAGCAGGAACCCTACCAAGCTCCCCAGTTTTCACCTCCTCCGCCAGTGTCGCCGGATAAAAACGGTGGGAGTATCCTAAAAACCCTCAACTTTTTCTCTGCAAAACCCTCTTACACGCCTGTTTCGAATACGGGTGCCACTACGCTGACTAGCCCGGTTGTGGGACCTCAGGGGGGTTTTTTTCCCCCACAAGGGCTCGGTATGACCGGCGCTGGGCCAGCGCCCCCGCAGACAACTTATAACAGCAACCCGATACCGAGCTATTCTCCCTCGGTCGGAGGGCCCGCTGGGTACCAACCGGTAAATCCCCCGACCCAGCAATATCCGGCTGTGCCACCGCCGGGACAATATGATACGAACCAACCCACAATTGTACCGGGACAGCAGCAGCAACACCAACAACCATTGCAATATTCTCAAACACAGCTCCCTCAACCGCAGAATCAACAGCAACACCAAGAGCCATTGCGACATTCGCAAACACAGCACCCTCAACCACTGTATCAGCAACAACAGCAACAACCGTTGCAACATTCGCAAACACAGCACCCTCAACCACAGCACCAACAACCCCAGCCCCACCAGCCCCACCAGCCCCAACTCCAACCCCAGCAGCAGCATCAACAGCCTCAGAAACCTCAGTACCAACAGCCACAACAAAACTATCACCAAAACCCTCCACTGGCGCATCCCCATCCCCAACAGCACCAAGGTTCCCAAGGGTTTAACCCCACCCCTCCTAGCGGTTCCCCTGCTCCTCCACCAGCATATACGCCAGCGCAAAACGGTTATGGAGCAGGACGCCCGGAAAAACCTACAATTCAATCACATGCCGCCAGTGCCTTGGCCCATCCTCCATCCCACCCCTCGGGCCAGCAACAGTACAACAGTACTCCTTCGACTTCTAATCAACATCCGGCGGCACACACTTCATCCGGTCTCCCACACAATGCCCAGAATGGCGGCCCGCCGAACCAGATACCTCAGGGAGATACATCTGCCCCAGCCTCAGGACCGCCAGCGGTCATGAATAATACGGAACCAGATGCCCAGTATTGGCATGCACTTGTTGAAGATTCCAAGTTGCCTATGAGCCCAAGCCCCGCCATGCGGTCCTTGTTTCGGGGGGTTGCAGCGTGCATAGTGAGTATGCTCTCTCTGTTTCCGGGAGTGTGCTAACAACCGCAGAGCAAAGAATGCATCGTCGATCATTCACCGCCTTGTATCCTTTCGCCAACCAAAATGTCAATGTACTATGCCACACTATTAACGTATAGTGATCGTCAAACAAGTATGTTTTGGCCCTGGCTCCTACTCGGGCGAAGCTGACATTCACAGAATTGTTCTCGAAGGCACGAACCCATCCTAGTACCCTTACCGACCTCTACAACAAGCTTCATTGCCAATATCTCTTAATACCACACCCCATTGGTGATGGGAAACGCCGACCCCCGCTCCCGGCATTAACAATCGATGGGTTTGAGCATTGGATGCTCATACAAGTTCTGCTGGACCCAGATGGAGAATACCAGCGTCTAGTAGCTTTCCTTCAAGCTCCAAACCGCGTGGTAATCGATTCAGCGACACAACGACCTGTACCAACGACCTCTATCCCCCGCTCGGCATTCCCGGCAGCCCCAAATGAGTGGGTGGTCAAGCGTTATGCAGGTCTTCTTGAGAAAGCCCTCAACTCCACCGTCGGTCGGGCCGAAGAGATAGAGGAAGTCCCGGACATTGAAGGCGCCCGGAAAGAAATTGCATACTTTAAGCAAAAATCCAACGAGACGCAAGCAGAAACCCACAAATCACAAGCGGAGTTAGTGAGCACGCGAAAGGAACTGGACTGGATAAAGACAAAGTTGTCGAGTACGCAATCCGAGGAGGATTCTGTACGTAAAAGGCTAGCGGAGAAGGATGGAGAGATAGAATGGCTGAAGAAGAGGCTGGCAGAGACGCAGGCCGAACTGGACGGTTCCAAGGGCGAAGTGGAGGGATTGAGAAGATTGAATTCTGCCAGGAGCGGGAGTGTCTCCTCGGTTAGTTCTCCCGGAACACCTTACCCTACTGGCGGGGCGCAGGGTGTCAGGCCACCTTATCCAGTTAGCGCAACACCAGTTTCCCCTGTTGGTGCAGGGACTCCAGCGCCGCCACAGGGGGCTCCATATTACCGGCAGCAGTATCGGCCGTCGACGTGAATGGGGCGTGAGTACTGATCCTATGGAATTACCTACTTCCCCCTCTGGGAGTGTCTTGTGGGGTCTTGTATGTATTGAGTTTACCGTAGCAATATATCTCTAGCTATTGGAAGGTTATCTTGGATGGAATTGTGTTCGCTCCTCATCTATCCCACCTTGAAGCAAGCAAAATAGTGTAAAATCTCGTACCCTCCAGACCATATTAGCAGCGGAAATTGAGCCCTCGGCTGGTCCACGGTGCTTATCATATTAAGGATTAGGAAAAAGGCTAATAACGTCAATGTAGTGGGCCAATTCCCTATCCATCGGCCCTAGTACACTCACACCCCGCTATCCCGGACGGCCAAAATCCGAAGAACCTGTCTGGTGCAGCGAGTGATCCGTGACAACAGGTCAGGTTTTGGTGCAAAGAAATTCAGAACTCACCTGAGTCCCAGACGAGACAGCGAGGTGTCCGGTTCAGCGTGATCCGGGATAGCGGGGGGCGGGTGTAGAGGTGATAGGATTATCAAGTTTATTCCTTAACTAAGAGGAGGAGGCAGTTAGGAGGCAATGAGCGGTGATTAATTTTAAGCGAGAGCGATCACTAACTGTCACTCGATAAAAAGTTAAAAACGAACCGCCAAGCGTTAATACAAAAGAGGGATAAGTGGATAAATTCTGTAGACTACATGGAAGTGGAGAAGTTTTTCTCCATTCGCTCGCTCACTCACTCACTCACTCGCTACTAACTAACTAGCTAAAGGAAAAGGCAGTGGCATATATCCTCTAAAGCGATCGCGACACCGATCTTCTCTCGTCCAGGTACATTCCCCTACGTGGAAAGAAAATATAGAACAACGACCGAAAAGAACTCCTCCATTCCCGCTCGCTCTTTTCCTGCCGTATCGCCCCCACTCCCATTTCAGCTCTTCCAGTTTCCCAACGGCGGTATCGTTCCATGGCGCCTTTCCGTACCCTTTGTCCGTACCCTTCGATCCCTCAAGAAGACTACTATCGCAACAGGATGCCGAGCAGCTACGGTGATTTGTAATAATGAACAGGGAGGAATTGTAAGAGTGATTCCTGGAAAAATGTGTGATATATGTGTTGGAGCATCGAGCATCTTTTTCCACTCTATCGGAGGTGCATAATATCTCTTGTGCTTTGTGGACCATAGCCCGTTCAAGGTCCACGAGCACCTAGCTGGCTTACCTACCCCCTCCTGCTAATACCTTCCGCATCTACCAACTGGTTACCAGTGGTTCGTTTCACACGCTGCGATACCCATACTCCTACCGGTATAGTAGTCCCACCATCACATTGTGTCATGAAATCAAAGGGTGCTCAATCAGTGGAAGGACAGCCCTAACCCTAGCTTCTTTGGATGGCTTTTTAAACTCGAATACCAGTGTCGGGTAATGGTGAAGGACACAGTCGCAGAAGACCCAAATACACACCTCGCCCAAAACCGCAGCGTTCAGTGATGGGCCTGTAGGCTAGGATTTCTAGAACTCGACTGGTCAGTAGAGAACTGTGTATTGGGGTGGGGTGCTGTGAAATTTCCTTATATGGGACAAAATGAATGAGTAATATTCGTATGCAAAAGAACGACTGATGATTGACAACGAAGAAGGAAAAAAGACCTTGTTTATAGACCGGAATAACAAGACGACAAGAAACATGACTAGAAAAACTTTTCCTCCTCTTGATACACATTAATGGTTGCCGGTAACTGAAGTGCCTCAGAGATTGTTGGTGAAACAACATAAAACAACAAACTCAAAAGCAAATACGAAACGATCTCATCTGCTAGTCCGCATATCCATAACCTCCTTTACAGGTTTCAGCAGGTGCATCTTTGGCGATTCCGCGATTGTAGCCGCCACTGACGCGAAGGGCACGACAGTTACAATTTGAACTAAAGGGATTGCCGGCCCCTCAATCCAGGATACTGTGCCAAAGTGTGTAGGGAAGACCTGAATTGCGGTAATATATCTTTAATTATTGGAAAGTTTCAACATATCCTGGGTTTAGCCTCTCGAAATACTAAGTTACAGTACCATAGAGGCACTTTGTAATCCACTCAGTGATCCCAAGCGTCCCGTCCGCCCGGCAGGCACCTACGAGACGCCCGTCCCGGGCGTCCCGGGCAGGTGTTTCAGGCTGCAGGGCAAGGGCGTCCGTCATTTGGAAAAGACGGCCGTCTATGATAAGAGGGTGACGGTAGGGCCCTGCCATCCTCAATTTCTTGGTAACACAAAAATTGTTCCCGCAGGACGCCCGTCAACGCTTGTCACTTGTAGGGCTTGCCTATCTGGTACACTTTTCCTTTCTATGATTCGCACAGTCTAACAAATTTCATGACATCTAGAGCATCTTGGTTGTCTACCGCTATAGAAGTCAATGAATAGTTCAGTCCATATGTAAATAATTTGTGAAGGCAATATATTTAAAGAGAAACTGGTGACTAGTGGTTGATGCTAGATAGGATCCCATTATAAATACCTGATATCTCTGCCTTGCAAGGTGTTTCCAATATCCATTTTCAATCATTCTATTTGTTTCTTTGAACTAAATTCATCTCTCTCTGTTTTCACAAGGACAATTCCTCACAATTGCACTATATTTTAGGCCAGTAATGTCGATATCAGAAGCTCTCTCACACTCATCTGCAGGCAGCCAAAGCTCACTACAGCCTGATGACTCCATTTTACAAATCCTGTCACCATACTTGTAACATGTGTACATGTTCTGGTACCTCTATGACCACTCTCGTTAGCCTTTCCTTTGACAGATTACCTTCATTTGATTTGATGTCTTTTGTATTTGATTTCAGTAGCGGAAACTCTAGATTCCGGCACCCTGATTACAGTATGCTTTGGAGGATAGGCAGGATTGTGCCCTATGAGTTCTAAGGGAAGGAACAGGTCATGTATACTGGTGGTAGGATAGAGGCAGTGTTGTGGAAATGCCTCAAGCTTTCCAGGACTCCGGCAGGGCCACAGAATTCCGATAGCTATACACTCACTGGTAATGATAGTGGCTGCTGGTTTTCAGAGCCTCAGCTCTTGCAGGAAAGATTTCATTTATTTAAGAGTGGTCTCTGGGCTAGAAGGAGAAATCAGACTTGGGACAGATACGAAGACAGCCAATACAGTTGGTTGAACGGTGATCCTATTATTCCCCTTCGCTCTGCGAACCACTCTATTGTACTACACTTGTCTTGGCCTCTCTGCAGGTCTCCCTTAGACACCAAAGCGAAAGCAGGTGTAACGCCCCTCTGGGTGTATCAGGCACCAAGAGGAAAGCGTCTCGGTAAGGTATAACGATAGTGACTCAGATCCCAAACTGTCGGGACTTTAAGTGAGTAGTACTACCAGAGATCTCGATAAGTTGTTTAACAGCCGTCGATTACTATATCGCCAGCTTTGCTAAGTCATAGACTTGCTTGCTGTGGTTTTGTGCAAACTGAAAAGAAGTAACTGCTCAACCAAGTATATTGAAACTCTGTCTGTCGAAGTCTGCCCTGTCTAAGCTCCAGAGGGGCAGTCTTTAAATACATGATCTCGCTTTTCCAAAGCTTTCCGCCTTCTTCCATTTGATTTCCAATCAACAGACATAACCAAGCTCCACTTGTAAAGTCCTTCAATCAAACAAATGCCTCATGCACCTAAATGGTACTGCAAACAAAATATGTATCATCCCGATACTTGAAACAAAACATAAAACATATCAGGTATCAGCCTGATACATGAAACCCAACATAAAACAAACTAAGTATCAAACGATACTTGAAACCAAATAACAAAATAAACTAAGAATCAAACGATACTTGAAACCAATAACAAAAACAAACTAACCTCTTACTAGCCCTGCTAGTTTCTGTTAGCCTAGACAGCCTTAGCAATAGTAAATAATACCAGTTACACCTCGGAAACAAAACAACTGTTTCCAAAAAAAACCCCAAAAAACAATATCCCTAATAGCAAAAAATCAAAACCAGGTCTTGATAATCTCGCCATCATCTGAGACTCCAAAGTTGTCATAGTCGCTTTCCAAATAGGGTTTCCAAAACCCATCGTCCACCTTTCCTTCATCAGCGAACTCCCCGTACACTGGCGTCTTTAGCGTGAACCCGATCTCGATATATCCTGTAATGATGGGAAACTTGTTGCCTGGACAATTGTCTGTCCACAAATCCTGGACAAGGTTCATAGCGTTTTCCAGTCTTTCCTCAGGCTCCCAGCTGTTCTCGGAATTCGCATAACCTTTCCACTTAATAAGGAACTGGTCTAGTCCATAGTGCTGGCGGTGATCCAACACTTGTTCAACTTCCCATTCCGGTAGTTCTTCAATGAGAATGGGCGCTGGTTTTGCATAGGCTCTACCAGGGAACCTCTCATCATTGTTCTCCATGAACCTCTTAACTGTAGAGCAATGAAATACTCCTTCCTTGCGGCGGTATATTCTAGCGTCTATCTTAACAGTGTAGTTCTGTTTGTGGGAGTCGTATTCCAACACCTCGAAGGGTCCTCGCCATCTGGGAGCGAGTTTCTTGCTTCTAACAGATTCTGTAGTGAACAGGTCTCCCCAGACTAACAATCGTTCACCCACATCAATGGGTTTGTGGGTGGTCCTTCTTCTTGCTGCCATCCTGGTACTCCTAAATCTCGCCATGTTGACAGATTGGTAGGCCTCATTACGCAGTTCCGGGTGTCTGTTCAGGAAGTTATCGGAGGCAGGCGCCTGGGTGTTTCTGACTCTGATAGTCGACAGCATAGGGTAATCTCGTCCATAGACTGCTTTGTATGGTGATATGTTCAGGACATCAGAATGTCCTGCATTCTCGTAGGCTGCTAACTCTGTAAGTGCAAGTAACCAGTTGTTCAGGCGCTTATTAACAATATTCCTTAAGGCGGACTTAAGTTCCCTAATCTTTCTCTCAACCTGGCCATTAGTTTTGTGGTGTCCAGGTACTACCTTGATATGTTCAATCCCCAAGGACTTCATGCTTTGGGCCCAAAATCGTGAGGTAAAATGTGGGTCAGTATCATTGATAATCGATGTAGGTACTCCATGTGGAGTGAAAATTTGGTGCAGGAGGAGGGTGAGGGTCTCGACTGCTTGACTGTTTGAATGTGTAGGGATAAACCAAGTGAATGCAACCGCTGTAACCCGTATAGGTTACTATTATCAAGGCTGACAAGGCTAACAGAAACTAGCAGGGCTAGTAAGGGGTTAGTTTATTTTTGGTTTCAAGTATCGTTTGATAC
>QFET01005420.1:0-16523 GCA_003316355.1 Tuber calosporum | reverse complement strand
CCTGGAAGAACAAATGTGAAAGCGGTGCACAGCGCATGAATCATTTACCATGTTATGCTCAGAGGTTGTGTACCTACTAATCCTTACCAGTGCACAAATCAACCTGCAGGATTCGCCCCTACGGTCCCTAGTCTTGAGTTGCAAGCAAGTGTCATCAAGACCACATGTTAGCTGCCATACAATTACTATATCGTACCGGGGCAAATTTCCCCTTCTGGAGTTTTATGGTAGGATAGGTGATAGATTACAGCACTGTGAGCTATTTCTAACGGCGTTTCCGAGGTTAATATATCCACTCAAGTCCTCGCGCTTTTGAAATATTACTATGGTCCGTTGTATCAGGGACACGCCCTGATATAGTACTCTATCCGGAGGTGTAGCCCCTAAGTATTGTATATTCCACTAGCAAGGATCGTTAAGCTAGCAGGAGTGAGGAAAGTCAATTTGGTATAGCAGCTCGGATAATGGGATATTGACATGAGAGTATCAGCAAGAGCTCATTCCCAAGACTTTCCTTTCACACCACACCACAACTGGACCCAAGCAACGATACCCAATTCACTCCCCCAACCCCTGCTAGCTTAGCGATCCTTGCTAGTGGAATATACAATACTTAGGGGCTACACCTCCGTACATATCACCACCACTACCACGTAGGAGTTACTACCATGGGAAACCGAATTACAACCTCCGCCTATTTATAGAACATCTATAGGAAAGAAAGGACCCTCTCCCTATCGTACATTCATAGAGCCTAGCTTCGTTAGCCCACACCACACCAACACTGTCATAACCCAGTCGTTGGTGATACTATATAGACAACTAGCCCGTACTGTGGAAGGTATCTAGTAGGTTAGGATTGTGATCTAACGGTTTGGAACCCCCCCCGATCGTATACAGCAGAATTGGCATCTGAGCTTGATAGTCTATGAGGGGAACCGTTTTGGCGATCGCTTGGTGGCAGTGAGAGGAGATGGACTATGCAGCTGCTTGCAAATTTGGGGCGGGCTTTTCCAGGTTTGCCATCTATACCTAACCGATTGCCTAGAATGGGCCTTACTGTGCTGCACGCTGCTGTTTTATTGAACATAAGACAAATGTTGTCTCGGCGGGTAGTGGGAACGGGGGACAGGAAAGTCTAACCAGAAGTCCAAGGGAGGAAGGGAGGGGAAGAAGAAAAAAGAGAAAAAAGTAGAAACCGCAAATACTCAGTAGAAACATGAAAGAACGTCTCTATCGGAAAGTCCATTTTTCCTCTAAATCTACGGGGATCTTGCCTACACCATTACCTAATGGAATGAGAATGGGGTTGGTAATAAAGAAGGGGTGTAAAGGAAAAATGCGAAACGACAAATAGGTGGGGCGATGATGAAAAACTAGTGGACCACCGCAAAAGAGAGGGTTTGTTAGGTATAAGTAGTGCCAGGAAGGGCGTCGGCTTCCTTGGAAGGCATAAAAACTTTAGGGGCTAGATGGAAGGGGGGTTGGAACATCCCGGATTGTTCGGTTGAGAGGAAGTCGCCATCTGCGGACCCGAAAACAGGATCCTTGAGGCATAATACTCGTGGCCGGCCATTAAGGTTTGCGATGTGGGTACGGTACAGTATTCGGGCCGCCGTCTCTGGATTATATATTTGCCACGCACTAGTCTGCATGAACTGAAGACGGCGGGGGGATGCCTGGCCACTGCGACCTGCCACGTCAGAGTCGGCATTACCCCGTTCCAGTATGGTCCTGACAACTCCGTTATGCTCTTTAGAGAGAGCTAAAGACAGCGGGGTTTGGCGCTTGTTATCGGGGTGGCGGTGCGGACATCTTTCCGTTTCAAAAGCATCTTGACTGTTCCCTCATGGCCGCCCTCAGCCGCTCACGAGAGTGGCGTTCGGCCGGATTTCGTGTCTGTCTGGTCCGGGTTAACATCCTTTCGTTCCAAAATCATCCTTACTACCCTTGTATGCCCGCGCCAAGTATCATGGTCCACGGGAGTGGCGTAGAGCCATATTTGTTTTCTACCCTATTGGGGTTGACGTCCTCTCGCCCTAGAAGCGCCCTTACAATCTCCTCACGCCCCCGCTCAGCCGCCCACGAGAGCGGAGTGGCGCCATATTTGGTGTCTGCCAGGTCGGGGTTGGCGCCCTCTCGTTCCAGCAGCTTCTTTACGACCTCCTCGCACCCTCTCCCTCGCTGCCCATGTGAGAGCCGTACTCCCCGTGCTATCAATTGCACTAACATCCTATCCCTTCATCTCCAATACGGCAGCAATTATCTCCCCGGTCCCAAGGAATGCTTCTCCGTGGAGCCCCGTGTGCCCCGTAGGCCGCCTCACTCTTTTAAAATCGGGGTCCGAGGTTCTATCTTGATTATAGTGCGATAATAGTAGCCGAGTAGAGATATGCTCATCAAACCTATCGAGAAGGCTCAGTGCAAGAATTTAGACATTTTCCGTTACCCCCCCCTCTTGTCCGCTTCCCCCAGCACATAGAAGGGTATCCTAGAAGGGGCTCTCTTGAGGGGGGCGCTCTTGAGGGAGACGAGTGAAGAACTGGCGAAAGATCCCTGTTACATCCAAAATTGAGATATGTCAGGCAAACCTCGGGGATTGTTGAGTGGGGATTATGGAATAGGGTTGGATCACTTGAGAGATGCTCCTGCAGAGTAAAGTGCACCAGTTGGATAGTGGACCAAGGCGCCTGGACCGCGACAAGACCTAGACAAGATGCCAGGAGTGTATGTAATGCAGGAGCGTTTGCCGGATCCAGATCTGTAGATCCCTTCTCCCAGATTGTATATGCGTAGCCTGGGCCATGAGGCTCTGTCCAACGCATTGGTTGAGTGTAGAAATGGTATGATATATACAGAGATATGTAGGGTTATTGGGGAAATTTACGGAGCTTTCTGCGAGCCGAGCTGTAGAAAAGAGAGACGATATGACTTGTTTCGTGAGACCATTTCTGCCCTATCATTTCCATTCCAGAGGGTACCAGCTGACAGGAGGGTTTGAGGAACCTGATGCGAATAAGAATCCTTTGACATCCTCTCTTGGTTTATGGGCCGGAAACAGCCCGGCAGCTCACGATAGGTTTATATCGATAGGCTAATCGGATTGCAAACACTACGGTATGATACTCGTAGTTGCTCGAGATGAGGTCCAACACCTCTACTCGAGTACAGTAATGGTAACGGGTTGGTACTACCATTGGTTCTCAAGGAGCTTGGAAGAGTCTTGGCAGGGGGCATTGATATTCCCATAATATTATTATGGGGTTTTGACAAAACTAAAGCTATCATAATATTATAATAAGAAGATAATCCGAGGGTTCAGTAAGAAGTTTTCGAACACTAGTCAGGGGACATGTAGGCTGTGTGAGGGTTTGGGCAACACGCTTGAGTTGAGGCATAGAAAGCTCAAAAAGGGAAAAAGTTTATAAAAAATTGAAATTATTGATTTAGTTATTTAGGGTCAACTCGCCAAATATATCCCTGTCTGCTTCGGTTAATTGTTCCTTACCCTTGTGTGGGAGACATGTACGAGTACGAGTACAATACAGTACGGAGTTTGAGGTTGGGAAAATATTAGTACTGTGTATGATATATGCAGGGTTTCCGCTACTTTCGGTTGCAAACCAAAACCCCCACAATCACCCCCGTTATGATACAGTATCATACGTAGAGTTTTGAGTGAAAACTCCATTTTTATGTTTGAAGTGTCATATCTGGCCGAGAAAAAAAAAACCCGGAAGAAATTCAGTTATAATACTGGGTCCGAGGTGAAGGTATTAAAAGAATAGGCAAAATCTGTTTTTTTTATTTTATTTTATATTTTTATATTTTTATTTTTTACAAAATCACATCCCTTGCCCTGTTTTCGAATTACGGGCTCGGAGGGGGGGACTAAGACGAATAGGGAAACGTCAAAAGAGTTGCTGCCACACGATACCAATAAGCGTATAGATTTGTAGGCTAAGGAGAAACTAGATTAGATATCCAAAATGAGAAAGGGCAAATCTTGCTGATACAACGACGGTAAACGTTGATGATACCGGAAGCCTACAACACTGCCAACCTTTGCACCGCATACCTTTAGGATATCAGAATCCTTGACCACTTTTCAGATATGGATCCGTATGACAGTAGTGAAGAAGAAGCAGTCTGGATATTAGGTCAGAGTGTTGATGGGCAAGAGATTAATACCAACATCGAACCCGCTGACCATGAGGAAGATCAAAGTGAAAATCAGCCTTCATCACAGTAAGAAATGCCTTTAGAAACTAATTCAAGGAGTATTGCTGAATTCAGAAGTGTATTATCCCTTCCACCTGTTCCTCCATTTTCCCCATATGAAGACATACATCCAGCCCATTTGAGAAGGGTAGTTCTTCCTCCCACCTTTCCCTCCGGTCCAGAATTCCACTGGGATAGCCAACATACCAGCTCAGCCGATATTCCCTTGCCCAGAAGTTATTTTAGTCTTTTTTTTTACGGATGAGACCCTTTTCTCGCTTGTTCAAAATACAAATTTATATGCACAGGGGAAAGGAGCTGGAGAGCAAGGCCGAAGACCCTGGAAGGATATCACCATTTCACATTTGAAGATTTGCCTTGGGATTGTGATATACATGGGAGTTCACAGTCCCAGGAGTGGTAGTATAACGAATTTCTGGCGCCGGGATGATCATGGCCTGGTTCACCGGTATGATACTTACTTCTACTTACAATTAACACTTTTTTCTCTCTCTCCTCCCTTCCTCTATCCAAGTCTTGAGCATTACAAATACTATACTTAGCAGAGTAAATGTATATTAATAAAGTTAATAGAATAACTACCTTTATGACTCTACAAATGTTCGAACAAATCAAGCGCTTTTTCCATATTTCTGCACCAGTGAGCTCGCTTCCACGATGTCAGTGGTACCACAAGCTTCTGCCATTAGCAGATAAGCTTCGTCAGAGATTCCAACAGTATCTTATCCCTGCAACAGATGTAGCCATTGATGAAATGATGATCAGATTTGTTGGCAGATCATTTCATACTATTGCTATTCCTGGAAAGCCTATTCCATTAGGCTATAAGGTGTTAGCTTTGGCAGAAAGAGGATATACGTTTGGTTTGATTTTCACTTCTAGAGTCGAGTCTTTTTCTGGTCAAAATACAATTCCGAGTCAATATGGCTCTATCAAATTAAGTCCCACATCACAAGCTGTCCTTCAGCTATGCCTACAACTACCCTATCAAGAAAGCCGCTTTACCCTGTACTGTGACAACTATTTTTCTAATATTCCACTTTTTCAAGTTCTATGTACCTATGGGATTAGTGCTTATGGTACAGTGCGTATCAACTCAGCTGAGTTTCCTAAAGTCCTTAAGGTTGATAAGAAAAAAGTTACACTGCCTTAGGATACCATATTAGCGGTCCAGGTTCAGAATGTTCTTGCAGTACTCTGGCAGGATAATAACCTAGTTCCACTCTTAACAACTGCCCATAGTTGTCAAGCAAATGATCGAAAACCATGGTACCGTCGACAACCACGAGAAACAACAAGGAATAGAATTGCTGTTCGTGAAGTATGGGGGCCACACGCACGCCGAAGTCTTTCCATACCAGCACTCACAGCTGATTACAATGACAAGATGGGTAGTGTGGACATTGCAGATCAGCGTCGAACATATTATGCAACTCAACTTCGAGTTCCCCGCAACTGGATGCCTTTATTCTTTTGGCTTCTTGATACAACTATAATTAATACATACATTATTACCCATCAACAGCATGCAACTCATCCTGCATACAAAAAGAATCTTTGCTGGAAATGGCATGAGAATCTTGCCTGGGAATTAGTCTTGGAAGGCTTTTATGAATTGAATCCACAGTGTGTGTACAACACCAAGCTCCAGGCTCCATCATATCTAATCCTCCCTCCTATCCAGGTTCCCATCCTCTCTCTTTTCCAAGTCGCGGTCCTTCTTCCTATCCGAGTTTTAAGATTCCACCTACAGGAAACATGAGGGCTAGCCGACAGAAAGGATATGTATCAAAGTATTACGAACTTCCTACATGCAGAAAACAGCCTGGAAACCACAGCTTGAAGCACACCGGAAAAGCAAGACTTTGTGTCCTCTGCTGCTATCTTAGTAGCAAATCCCTGTTCCTATCCACCCAAGTGCGCACCACTCTCCTCAGTCATCCTCAAGCCCCAATGCACAACAAAGTACGACAATCCTCGTACCAATATTCTCACTGTCAGTTATATCTTTGTAAAGAGTTTTGTTTTTCCCGCTTTCATGATCTGTAACCGGTATTGGTTACTATTGCTAAGGCTGACAAGGCTAACAGAAACTAGAAAGGCTAGTAATGGGTTAGTTTGTTTTGTTATTGGTTTCAAGTATCGTTTGATACTTAGTTTGTTTTGTTATTGGTTTCAAGTATCATTTGATACTTAGTTTGTTTTATGTTGGGTTTCATGTATCAGGCTAATACCCGATATGTTTTATGTTTTGTTTTATGTATCGAGATGATACATATTTTGTTTGCAGTACCGTTTAGGTGCATGAGGTATTTGTTTGATTGGAGGACTTTACAAGCGGAGCTTGGTTATGTCCATTGATTGGAAATCAAATGGAAGAAGATAGAAAGCTTTGGAAAAGCGAGATCATGTATTAGAAGACTGCCCCTCTGGAGCTTAGACAGGGCAGACTTCGATAGACAGAGTTTTCATTATACTTGGTTAAGCAGTTACTTCTTTTCACTTCACACGAAACTACAGCAAGTAAGTCTAAGACTAGGCGAAGCTGGCGATATAGTAATCGACAGCTGTTTGACAACCTATCGAGATCTCCGGTAGCTATCACTCACTTGAAGTCCCGACAGTTTGGGATCTGAGTTAGTTATCATTATACCTTACCGAGACGCATCCCTTTGGTGCCTGATACACCCAGGGAGGCGTTACATTTTTTTAACTTCAACAAGTAGTCGAGTTAGAAGCAGGCAGAGGTTAGAAAACCTCAGGCTTGCAAACAGTTGCCCAGAATAGGTGACGAGCGACTTCAGACGAGGTCAGGTAAGCAGATCCTGCGACAGGAACTTACCAAAAAGAAAGGCAGTCAGAGCTCCAAAGGAGAACAATCTACGGCATCCAACTTCAAAGTAGACGAAGCAGGAAGACAGTTATCCCGAGACCAAGCAAATTAATTGCTAGCGGAATCAGCGAAGGAACTAGCCAAAGAGAAAGTGAGAACTGCAGGAGAGTTCCCCGGTACGCCAAAGGGATTGAAGGGAAAGCAAGTAGCAATACCCAAGGACAATCCAAGCAGCTGAGACAGCGAAGAGAGCTCAGATAGCTCTCGTGATTCAGACGACATGTCGAATCCAGGACCTATTAATGCACCAGTGGCTAGAGAGCCAACACCAGCAACTACAGCGAAGCTTAGCATCAAGCTTCCTACACCAAAGAAGTTCAGTGGTGAAGGAGAGGACCTTAAACCAGAAGCGTTCGATGGTTGGTACCAGTCAGTCCAGTTATACCTAAGACTACACGGAGTCAACTCCAAAACAGACGGAGTGGGAAACTATTGGATACTGTACACAGAAGGGAGAACTCAAGAAGCAGCTTTCCAGGTAGCAGAAAACTATGGCGAAGACCTAACCAGAGATCAGCTTATTGATTGGTTAAGAGAACGATTTCAGTCATCCAGACAGAAGGATGACCTTTACAATCGATTCCACGAGATTAAGCAAGTCAAGAATGGGAAGACACAGTCCATCACAACGATGGCTACAGACCTGTTGATGTACCGATTACAACTACCAGAAGGCACCATTTCTGAATATGCCTTCATCCAAAGGTTCTTCCAATGTATGCACAATAGGCTAAGGCAAGACATCGAAACATGGTATGATTCTAGCGAAACAATCTAGACCACAATAGCCTATGCAGAAAGCGTCGATGCAATCCTCCATGATACAGGAGCCTATGGAAAGGATAAGCAGAAAGATTGATACAAGGAAGACAACTCCAAGAAGGACAATAAACCTCAATGGAAGAAAAAGGAATCAAGCAAAACGAAGACTCCAAGAGAAAAGGGAGCATGCTTTACCTGCGGAGGTAAAGGACATATGGCAAAGGATTGTCCTAACAAAAACGACAAAGGCAAAGGAAAGACACCCAAGAAGGAGACATCATCAAATCGAGTTGAAGAAGCCAGCAGCGAAGATGAGGTATATGTCAATGCCTTAGAGGTCGAGACTAATGCATCAACACAGAACACGCTACCTAAGGGTGATAAGAGTCACACAGCATTGGAAGGAACGATTCTGATTAACAGCAAACAAGCGAGAGTCCTATTTGATACAGGAACAATAGGTACAGACCTATTAAGCGCAACCTTTGTCACTACACATGGAATTCTATGTACCGAAATGGCAACTCCTGCAACCATTCATATGGCCATGAAAGGGTCATAATCTTAATCCCAGAAAGAATGTAACGTCAGCATAGCAATTTGGAAGATGAAGACTACAGGCAATAAAATGATGGTGGGAAACTTAGCAAAGTATGACGCTTTGATTGGAATGCCATTCCTATCACGAAACAATGCATCAGTCGAATGTGGAAAGCTGAGGATTCACTTTCCTGACCACAGGATATGGGTCAATTGCATGCCAACAAGTGCCAGGATTCGAGCAGCTTTGACGAGCACAGAAGATATAATGGAACAATACCCGAAGGTATTCCCAGATCCGATTCCTGACAGGTTACCACCTTTAAGGAAGATCAACCAGCGAAACAGATTGAAGGATCCAGAGAATCTGAAGACGATGCCAACATACTCAGTACCAGAAAAGTACGAGATTCGACTCAAGGCATGGCTGGACCAGAAACAGCGAGAAGGAGTTATCGAAAGAGCTGAAGTGCCAGGAGCAGCACCGATATTTGTGTCAGTCAAAGAAAAGACTGATGGCAGGATCAGATATCTAGCGGACCTTACAGCAAGAAATGACAATACTCAGAAGGATTTTGAACCTATTCCAAACAAAAGAAGATTACTCAATGCATTAGGAAGGGCTCGATACAGAAGCAAGATCGACCTAAGCCATGCCAACTTTCAAACCAGGGTTCACCCTGACGTTGTTAAATATAACAGTTTCAAAACACCCTTCGCAGGTTTCGTTAGCAAAGTTATGTTACCAGGAGACATGAATGCACCAGGTACATTTATGAGGATGATGTCAGACCTACTCGCCGACTACCTGGAAGAATTCGTGTGGGTGTACATTGACGATATACTCATATTCTCCGACACAGAGTCTGACCACTTGAAACACATTAAAGCGGTCTGTGACAAGTTGGAAAAAGCGGAGTTCTTTGCAAGCAGAAAGAAGTTGGACTTCTTCCCTAAAGAATTACAAGTTCTAGGCTATGTCATCGATGACAAGAGGCTTAGAGTATCACCTGAAAAGATCAGGAGGATTGAGGAGTGGGAAATACCGAAGAATAAGAAACAACTTCAGGAGTTCCTAGGATTGGTAAACTACATTAGTCAATTCCTACCACACATTGCTACTATAACAGCACCCAAGACGGCTCTTACCGGAAATGAGGAGTTTGTCGGGACACCTACATATGATCAATGCATCGAGAATGTGAAGGAAATCGCCAAACAGAATCAGGTCATGAGACCAATCAACCACACCTCAGGACAAAAGATATGGCTCATTACGGATGCCTCTGACTCAGGGGTAGGAGCTTGGGTAGGACAAGGAGACACACCTGAAACGGCGAGGCCAGCGGCATTGCATAGCAGGAAATTCACCCACTCACAAATGTATTACGGAACTACCGATAAGGAGGCACTCGCAATTATGGATGCCTTAACCTCCTTTGATCACATTCTTGCAGGGCATGAATTTACGATCATAACTGACCACCAACCATTAGTGTACCTGAAGACAGCTAAGAACCCGTCATGCAAGCAGCTGAGGTGGCGAACCCATTTTGGAAAATACGAGGCAAAGATATGTTATAGGCCCGGGAAGTGAAACTATTTAGCAGACGCCCTTTCCAGTCTTTATGAGCAATTTGATCCAGAACTAAACCACGCTCAAGATCCTACCAACGAAGAAGATTCAAACTCTTACAACCTACCTTTTACATCCTCAAATATGTCGCACTTTGAACTACTTCCTGTTGAGTAACCACTTTCATCGGATAACTCAGATTGCTCTATCAGGGCAGGAAACAATTGGGGAGACAGAGTCACCTTAGAGATTAGTGATGATGAGAGAAATCATGCGGCCATGCACTGGAGTGCATGCTATGATCGCCAATGTACAATCCATGAGGATGAGAAGCTTAGAGACAAGATAGTTCTACCGGAGCTAGTCTCTACCTACGAAGAAAGGAATAGCATCTTGTTACCTCCGTGACCGGTACTGGACCTGGATGCTATCAGGAGACACCTGAATGAACAGCTAGGAGACATGAGTTCAGAGTATCAGGACCATGAGAGTCCTTACCAACAACTATCAAAGGAATCTAAACGGCCCCTCTACTCCAATACGGCACGCGGCCAACCAAGGCTCATACCAGTCATCGAGCTACCTACCCTCCCTCACCACCAGCGTATACTCTACGAGCTTTACGAAGACGAAGAGGAGGAAGCACTACGCCTGGAGCAAGTACAGGATGAACGGGATACGGCTGCAGTAGTGGCAGAAATGAGCAGCCAATGGAGAAGACAGATAGTAGAGGCCTACAGGAACGATGAACTGTACAAGCAGGCTTCTGACACTAGCAACACTGGGAGAGGTGGCAAGCTATCCCACTATAGGATCGGTGATGGAGTAATGTATGCAACGACCAGGGGTGGTCAGGATTGCCTATACATACCTAAGGGACATGCCGTGAATGGGATCACACTCAGGGAGATCGTTATTGATGAGATTCACAACAGAGGACACTATAGTGCAGATAGGAACCTACGCTATGCTACAGAATACATATTCTGGCCCGAGATGAGGAAAGACTTTCGAGACTATGTCTGACAATGCGATTTATGCCAGAGGAATAAGGAACGCAACCAGCTACCTGAAGGAGAGGCACAGTCTATGCCAATACCCTGAGAGATATTGACCTCCTACGCTATGGACTTTGCAGGACCATTCAACAAATCTGGAAATAACAAGTACGATACAGTACTAGTGGTTGTTGATACGGCGGTTGGATTCACTGGGTTTATCCCTACGCATTCAAACAGTCAAGCTATAGAGACCCACACCCTCCTCCAGCAGCATATTTTCACTCCACATGGAGTACCTACGTCGATTATTAGCGATGCTGACCCATGTTTTACCTCACGATTTTGGGCCCAAAGCATGAAGTCTTTGGGGATCAAGCACATCAAGGCAGTACCTGGACACCACGAAACTAACGGCCAGGTTGAGAGAAAGATTAGGGAACTTAAGACCGCCTTGAGGAATGTTGTTAACAAGCACCAGAACAACTGGTTAATTGCGCTTTCCGAGTTAGCAGCCTACGAGAATGCAGCACATTCTGATGTCCTGCACATGTCACCATACAAAGCGGTGTATGGACGAGATTACCTTATGCTGTCGACTATCAGAGTCAGAAACACCCAGGTGCCTGCCTCCGATGACTTCCTGAACAGACACCAGGAATTGCGTAATGAGGCCTATCAATCTGTCAAGATGGCAAGATTTAGGAGCACCAGGATGGCAGCAAGAAGAAGTACCACACACAAACCCATTGATGTGGGCGAACGATTGTTAGTGTGGTGGGAACTGTTCACTACAGAATCTGGTAGAAGCAAGAAACTAGAACCCAGATGGCGAGGACCCTTCGAGGTGTTGGAATACGACTCCCATACACAGAACTACAAAGTTAAGATAGACGCTAGGATTTACTGACGCAAGGAAGGGGTATTTCATTGCTCTACAGGTAAGAGGTTCATGGAGAACGATGATGAGAGGTTCCCTGGCAGAGCCCATGCGAAACCAGCGCTCATCCTCATTGAAGAAGTACCGGAATGGGAAGTTGAACAAGTGTTAGACCACCGCCAGCACTATGGACGAGACCAGTTCCTTATTAAGTGGAAAGGTTATGCAGATTCTGAGAACAGCTCAGAGCCTGTCAAAGGATTGGAGAACGCTATGAACCTTGTTCAGGAATGGTGGACAGATAACTGTCCCGGCGACGAGTTTCCTGTCATTACTGGATATATCGAGATCGGATTCACGCTAAAGACACCAGTATACGGGGAGTTTGCTGATAATGGAAAGGTGGACGATGGATTTTGGAAACCCTACTTGGAGAGCGACTATGACGACTCTGGAGTCTCTGATGATGGCGAGGTTATCAAAACTTGGTTTTGATTAGGATTTGATTTTTGGAAATTTGTTTTTTGGGTTTTTGTTTTTGGAAACAGTTGTTTTGTTTTCGGGGTGTAACCGGTATTGGTTACTATTGCTAAGGCTGACAAGGCTAACAGAAACTAGCAGGGCTAGCAAGGGGTTAGTTTGTTTTGTTATTGATTTCAAGTATCGTTTGATACTTAGTTTGTTTTATGTTGGGTTGCATGTATCAGGCTGATACCCGATATGTTTTATGTTTTGTTTTATGTATCGGGATGATACATATTTTGTTTGCAGTACCGTTTAGGTGCATGAGGCATTTGTTTGATTGGAGGACTTTACAAGCGGAGCTTGGTTATGTCCGTTGATTGGAAATCAAATAGAAGAAGATGGAAAGCTTTGGAAAAGTGAGATCATGTATTGAAAGACTGCCCCTCTGGATCTTAGACAGGGCAGACTTCGACAGACAGGGTTTTCAATATACTTGGTTGAGCAGTTACTTCTTTTCAGTTCGCACGAAACCACAGCAGATAAGTCTTGGACTTAGCGAAGCTGGCGATATAGTAATCGATAGCTGTTTGACAACCTATCAAGGTCTCCGGAAACTATGACTGACTTGTAGTCCCGACAGTTTGGGATCTGAGTTAGTTATCGTTATACCTTACCGAGACGCATCCCTTTGGTGCCTGATACACCCAGGAAGGCGTTACATGATCTTTAATTTTTTCTTTTTTTCTTTTATCTTCTGTGGAGGGTACCAATGGAGAATAGTTTACTCTTATGGTGGGTGGCTAAACTTACACTACTTTATTAGCCCGCGCCCTAAAATAATGTGAAATTCGGCAACAGGGCAAGGGATATAACCTATTCCACGGTAGAGCTGGCCATACTTGAGTATTGTACTACGGTACTGTAGTACACCCAAGTAATCACCGCTAGTCCAATTTCAGCTGAAGTTCAACCAACCAATTGTAACTTTGGCTTACACCTACATATGGCTCGCTTTGCCGTGGAATAAGTTATACACCTAGTGTCGTTAGAGTAGTGAATACGCTTGCACCTTCACCCTTGGCTCTCCTCTCTGTACTGTAGTATTAAACCTCACCCTGCATCGCTCACCGCCATCGTCATCAGCACCGTCGGTTAGGGGTCTCGTGGGCGTGCTGGATCATATGCCATGATAGTCTACCCACTAGAATCAACCAACTCAGGCCTAGGGGGTATCCTTCCATTTACAGTAGCCCTGGGAAACAAAACAGCTGCGCCGCAATTTTTATCATTTACTTGTTTGGAAATATACGCTCTGAGCTTCGGCATCTGCGCAGCCTTTTTGGCGGAAAGGGATAATATACTGATTGAAGCCTTAACCGCGTATCCATCAGCCTGCAGGATTTGACCCCACCACCAATTCTCGATCTCCCAGCGGGGGTTCCATGAAACCTGCGTGTTGTTTGTATTCACTATACTGGGGGGGGGGGTTCTCCTCCGGAGATTGTATTGCAAGGCACGGGGGGGGGGGTTATGGAACTGTGCATTGGCTTCTAACTACCGTTCCCAGGCCAGTGGGTTCAAGTTTGTGTTTTGTATCATGAAATCTCTATGTTCTATCGGGGCTGCACCCCAGGGGT
The DNA here is from genome assembly GCA_003316355.1 of Tuber calosporum. NCBI lineage: Eukaryota > Fungi > Ascomycota > Pezizomycetes > Pezizales > Tuberaceae > Tuber > Tuber calosporum. The sequence continues at coordinate 2,530 of QFET01005420.1, read as the reverse complement.
GTATCGTACTCCACCGGAGTTCCTGATTGGATAAAAAACTCAGAGCATCACGTCTATTCTCAGAAAATCCACACAACACAAATACCCCACAATGGCAGCATAAATTTACAGAATCCAACTTAACTTGCACACACCCTACCAGAGCCGCTTTTGCCCGATTGTTAATCCACTAGGCCATTCCCCGGTATCCAAAAGATACGGTGCAAAGTGCCTAAAGGCGGGTCCTCAGTTGAAACTGCAATTCCGTTGCAACCGATCGGAGTTGAGCCCGGAATTGCCAAGAGATGATGAGTAAGATGAATTAATACACCTCAGACCCGGGAGGAAACCGAAGAGTGAATTGAAAGGGAGTAGACTTAGTACGATATAAGATCGAGGATGGGGTTTTCGGCCATCCCTAGTTTCCGGCCACCTTGGCACAACTGAACAACACGAATCATCACCTATTTACAACTCCCATTCAAACATACATGATTCCATTTGTGCCCTTTGTAATAATTTTGAAGTCCTTAATGCTTGCTCTTCCAAAGATGGTGCTTTTGCCTTTGCCTGTGCATTTTTCTCAGAAATTCTGGCCTTCTCAGCTTCTATGGCCACTCGTGATTGTTCCTCTGCTTCAAGTGACTGCTTGATACTATGTACATTTGCAAATAGGGTGTTTGGATCTACTAAGACTTTCCTTTTCCTCTTCTTCTTCTACAAGTCTTCTACCCGGAGTTGTAGTAGGCGGTTTGTGGCTTGCAATTGGGCTTGTTGCACAGTAACCTCACTAAGCGCTTTTCCTACCTTCTGAAAAGCCATGTGCTGATCCCTAGTCAGGGGACCAAGGGTTTTCACAGCTTCATGGATATCTCGGGGATGCTTGGGTGTATGAAAAAAGTGCTCAGTATTGTTCATTCACTGCCGCTTGGGTGTAGAGGGAATAGAAGGTGTGAGTAAGAAGGATGGCTGAGGTGATGAGCTGTTCAGCAGGCTGCCGGTTCTGTGAACCCCGGAAGAATTGAGAGCTTTATCTGGGTTCCATGGAAATAGGCCTGCAGCTGACCATCCAGCACGTAGGGTGCAAGTTGTAAAGGTGTCCGCTCGTGCTTGTTGATAGGCTTGAATGAAGCGACGCTTTTTGACAGGTGCAGCATCATCGAGATAAGCAAGATCCATGATAGCTTTGCGGTAACGGGACTTGAGTGGAGAGAAGGTTCCTAAATCTAATAGCTGTAAAACATGACTTGAATGTGCTGGGAGATACAAGATATCCACCCGGTTCTGTTTACATATCCACATGAATTCGATAGTTGCATGGCTGCCATGACCATCCAGAAGCAAGATACGGTGGGCAGTTTGGTGATTGGGTAGAAGCCGTTTTGTCTCTGGGAGAAAGACTTCTGCAAGCAATCGTAGTCCTATATCATTGGATGTCTACCCCTTAGATGTTGTTGTAATAAGCCAATCTGGTTTGTCTTCAGCAGTGAACTATGATGTCTGAACATCCTTGCCTTTTAACATGACTAGTGGGCGAATACAAGAATCAGAAGCATTGATTGCCTCTATAACGGAAACCCACTCACGATTCTGCAGTGATTGAATATATGTCTAGCACTTTCCACTGCCTCCTTGTAACGGGGGCACCCTATAGGAAGATAGATCCTAAGGTTGCGACCGCACCAAAAGACTTAACGCAAAGTTCACAGAAGGTAAAGATAAAATAATTCAATCAAATGATAAAACTTAATATCGTTAAGCCAGAGCTTCACTCAATTCAAGTCTTCTCGAGAGGATAGTTGGTTACTAGAGTAGAGTGCCGTTCGCGTTTACTTAAGTAGAATTATTAAGCCAACGACACCCATCCCTACTTCGACCGTTAAGAGAGCTCCCTTCTCCACTCAGGGATCATCTGACACATGGCCCTTCCGGAATTAACTTCAGGGCCTGTGGATTGCTCGGATAAGTTGAGTCCGTTCAATCATAAAGGTTTTCTGCAATGCATTTTGATTATGCCTGCAGGAGAGAAAAACCTTCCTGATCGCCGTCTTGTCAATGGCCAACTGATAATCCGACTTTGAACCCAAACCTAGGTATGAGACTCAGTAGCCCTATGGCTTTTCCCTCTATGCAAGCACTGCAGTCAACTGTGTCTACTTGGCCTATTGGCAGCTTTTCTTGTGACTGCGTAGCTCCCCCGGTAAGTGTGTTTAATGAGTTGGCTAAATAGGCGCTACCTATAGCCAACCTTTCAGGAATCACCTTAGCTGTGATAAGACTGAATGCCTCTTAGAGTCCTGTAACGTCCATCAGTAATGGTATAGCGCCAGGGCTATCGTTGTGTAAGTAATAGAGTTTTATCTGGACAAACTTCCGTTTATCCCCGACTCTCAGATAGCTATTCCGTGGGACCCCAATACCTCCCATAGGGATTATAGGCACCTAGAGTACCCTCGGAAGGCCATCTGATGTCAATACTAATAACTTGCCCGGGTCGGCCGTCGCCCACCCCTATATATATCCTGCGGACAGCATCTGGTCGGAAGGACGG
>QFET01005418.1:0-13348 GCA_003316355.1 Tuber calosporum | reverse complement strand
GAGGCTAGGATGTTGTCCTTGGTAATAAGGCGTACATGGTGGTTGGGGGTGAACTCTATTTTGGAGATCAGTTGTTTCTTGATTGCAGTGTTGACTGTATCGCGAATGGTGAGGTGGTTGGTGTCATCAGGTAGTGCTGTGCCATCTCTCTCAATGATAATCGTACGGTCGCGTTGAGGAGGGCAGTGTTTGAGTTCTTGCTGGGTAGAGTGGTAGGGGGTTTGACTGGGGAAGCTTTGGCAGCTCTTTGGGCCCAGGTTTGTGTAGTGGTGGTTGGAGGTAGCGTGGATTATACTGTGGTAGCTGGTTGTTGTAGGAGTTGCTGTGACTGAAGTTGCGCAACTTGGTTGGTGAGGGTGGAGATCAAAGAGGGTAGGTCTTTGGTGTCCTGGATATGACGTTCTTGGACCACCATCAGGTGTTGCTCTAGGGCGTCAAGCTTATCAGAAACTTCATTGTGTGCTTTGATGACGGCATAGAGTCTCCTGGTAAGTGAATCAATGGTGGGGGGTCTTCCTTCAAGGGTGAGGAAGGTGGAGGCATCAGTGTTGGAGGGGGATGTACCAGGGCCTCCAACTGTCTGGACTGATGAAGGGGTATCCTCCATGGCATTTTCATCCATGGGGGTGTCTGTAGGCGAGGATAGGTTTCCAAAGATGTTTTGTGGTTGGAAGGGGGTTGCCAGGGGGTTTGCAGCCCCCCTACCTCTGCCTCTTAGCCGTGGAGGCATCAGAGGGGAGAAAGCAGGGACTCAGTTGATAAAAGGTAATGGGAAACAAATAATAGAGGGCAATTTGTTGATAAAAAGTCTTTAAAGGGGGAGGGGGAAGCGGTGATAATTGGGTTTTAGCCATATGAGGTGGAAGCTTGGCGAAAAATTTGGTGTGGTTTTTTCTTTCGCTGTGGTTGTAACGGCAACGGAGTCTCTGCTAAGCGGGATAAGATGGCATGAAGCAGATTCAGCCAACAACCACGCTGGCCCCTTGAAGTTCTAAGAAGTTATTGGTACGTTCCAAAATGGGCGGCCATATCTTAAAGAGCCGAAAGAAGGTTGACAACTCAAACTAAGCGGGGGTCCACACCCTCAGAGAAGTCGGGAGCTCTGATCATACCATTAGCTGTGTGGGGGAAGAGAAAGTTTCAGGGTCAAAGCGGGTTCCCTCGCGGATTAAGAGACGAAGGATGGGAAGAAAATACCTGTTTATAGGTAACCCAGTTGTAGTCCGCGAACACTCAGACGCGTGATATAAATATTGAAGTGCCTCCCGAGCTTTAGCCATCATCAAGCAACCGAGAAGAGATCTTATCAATATCACAAGTTTTACTCAAACTCTTTAGCTACGAGCCTTCGTAGACAATCTCCGTTTACGAAGAAAGATTTAAGCCTAACCCGATTCGCGTGCCCTTAGAATCGGCTACCCTTAACATATTATGCTATGAGCCTATCGGAAGACTAAGGTCGACGATGCATGGCGACATGAGCATTGATCACCTCATATATGCATGAAGGTCTACAGATCTGCAGTTCTCCCATTGGAGGATAGGACGTTATCATTCCCATAAATGGGACTGGTGACCGAAGACCAAAGGTGTGAGACTAAGTTCTCAGGATTAAACAGGTTTCGCACTTGGGAAATATAGTAGAAACGTCTAAGAAGTTGAAAAGCCGTGGGATCAAGGTCGCATAGTATAAATACCTGCGGATTCCACGGTCTTAGATAGAGCATCAAGCAACGGAGAAGAGATCTTATCAATATCATAAGTTTTACTCCAAAATCCTTACCTACGAGCCTTCCTAAACAATCTCCGTTTATGAAGAAAGATTTCAGCCTAGTTCGATTCGTTTGCCCCTAGAATCAGCTACCCTTAACAGGAACACCCCATCCACTTCATAAAATATCTGAATTCTCGTGTTCTTTTATTCCTTCCGCATACCCTCCTTGTGTAAGAGATTATTTCAATCTTTACAATACGCTCTATTTGCCAATCTAAATAGGAAACGATTTCCTAGGGCTCGCGGGGTGCTTGTTCACTGTGGGATCCAGATTATGTGTGGTATGGTTCTAGCAGCGAGACATGAATCTCTGGTGGATTTTCCACCGTGGTGATATTTCCAGCTTAAAGGTGCGTTCTCCTTTCCTTTCTAACACCCTAAAAGGCACAAATATCTTTGGGCGGTGTTTGTTGGATGGTCGCTTTGTTCATATATTCCTCGCGTTGAGCATAACCAGGTCTTCGATATGTATCTCTGATTGTTGCTTTACCTTTCGATCATGTTATGTTTTCCTATTTTGACAAGTTTGCTCGAGCGCCTGCTTTGCTTTTTGGTGTTTTGTTTTCATCCTGTGTGCATACAAGTTTGCTCCCGGATTTTGAGCTTCGCGTTCCCTCATCCATTCTGTCTGCGGATGAAATTTATAGTTTGCATAGAATGAGAATATCCCAGGAGCATTAGTGGTCGAATTGTTTTAGGCATGCTAGGCTAATGGTACTAGCTGATACCAGTCGTTTTGATCATAGTTGACAATATTCCTCAAGGAACCTTCTAGTACTTGGTTGGTTATTTCGCTTTTTCCTTAAGTTTGCAGGTGATATGCCATTAACTTTTGTCGTTTTATGCCCCGGCATTTGCACAGAGATTCCCAAATATCTCCCCACAACTTTGTGTCCATGTCTGAACTAATTTCGGCTGGAAGACCTTGCAACTTCCAGACTTCTAATAAGAATACTCCGTCCGCATCCTTTGCTTTTGCATTTCCCTCGAGTCCTGTGAAATGTGCCATTTTCACGAACCTATCCACTACTACCATTATTTAGGTCATCCCTTGAGATTCTGGTGGTTGAGTTACGAAGTCTGTGGATATCGATGTCCAGGCGGCGTATGAGACTTCAAGCGGTTGAAGGAAACCGTATCTTGCATGTCGTGGAGAATTATTGTGCTAGCATTCATCATAGGACCAGAAGTAATCATTCATCCAGATGGTTATGCATTTCCAATAGAAATCACAGGACGTGATTTCCAAGGTTTTTTCTTGTCGAAAGTGTCCTGCGACCTTTGAGTCATGAATTCCTTTGGCGATTGTGGTCTGTAAGGCTTCATTCTCTGGGATGTAGAGCCGGTTCTTGAAATATAGTAGACTCTCAACTACTGTCCACTTCGTTTGTAACAGCTGTCCTACTTCTCTCAATTCCTCTAATGCTTCTTTGTGTTGTTGCCAGTCGAGGTTCTGGCTTGATACTTGACTGATATGTGCTAATTGCTTTTGATCATACTTACATATGTCTGCTCTTGATATTATGGCATTGGACATGATGCAAGTTGGTGTCCAAACTCTGGCTGTTTCTCCCAATTCTTGCCTGTCAAAATACTTGTTGTCCTATTGGAGTGCTTATAGGTTCACCATGACTACCTTGCTCGATTCTGCCATTACCCTTCTAAGGAAGATATCGGAACTCCCAAACCCTTAACTCCTGCTTTCAGTGGGTTCTTGGCTGTCCACTTCCATTGCCTCAGAGCTATTTATGTTCACGATTACCAGCTGTGCTATACGATCTCGTTTGCACAGTTCGCAGTCGTTAGATCCATGTTTCCTCATGATGACTTTAATTTCCCTTGTGTAGTAGGTGTCTATTACCCCCCCCTCCTATGCCAATTCCGTGCTTTGCTGCAACAACACTTCTTGGTGCTATACGTGCATAGGTATTTCGCGGTAACCCTATCGCAATGCAATTTGCAACCAGTACTAGTCCTTTTGGCGGTACTATAAAGTCCTTAATTACATAAAGGTCATGTCCTACATCCATTTGCAGGCTCTTAGTAGGCATCATAGCCTTTTGTTAACCACAAACGACTCCTTAGAGGATTACATTACACTCAGGAAGAGGAGTATGAGTCAGAACCTCTACAGAAAATCATACCCCTCCCACACCAGCATTCGCCATGGGAGTCGTCACAGGTACCTTGTGCAGTTGCTAGTTCACTTAGAAAAACAAGATATTGGAACAAATATTGGTACCCCATATACGTCGTCGCCGTTGTCTGACCGGATGCTGTCTGAAGGGTATATAAGAGCGCATCTCAGGCTACGTCTGGTAAATAGAACGAACTGATTACGGTAAAAACCTGGAAACCTAGACCCAAGTGAGGTTTGAGAGCCCGGGTAGTCCTAGATAGGTATGAACGAACAATTGAAGTCGGCTACTGAGAGACACAGTGAGAGTACACCGACGCCCCCATGATGCCTATAGGGTCAATGAACCTGTCGGAACAAGTTGATAAGGAGAGGCAGTGAAGACGAGAAGGTATTCACCAGATCGTGAACACTGGTTATCCTAAAAGCCAGCTGCAGAGCGGGATAAGGCGGCACGAAGCCAACTCCTCTAACAACAAAGCTTGCCCCTTGGAGTTCTATGAAGTTATTGATACGTTCCAAACTGGGTGGCCATATCTTAACATCCGAAAGAAGGTTGACAACTCAAACTAAGTGGGTCTACACCCTCAGAGAAGTCGGGAGCTCTGATCATACCATCAGCTGTGCAGGGGAAGAGGAAGTTTCATGATGAAAGCGGGTTCGCTCACGGATTAAGAGACCATGGTCGCGGAGAAAATACTTGTTTATAGGCAAAACCAGTTGTAGTCCGTGAATACAATGAGGCGGGAATTAAATCCAGAAGTGCCTCACGAGCTTTAGCCAACATCGAGCAATAGAGAACATATCCCACCAACACGATACGTTTTACCTCAAAAATCTTTGCTACTCAATCAAACGAGCCTTCCTAGACAAATCTCCATCTACGGAATTAAGATTTAGGCTTAGTTCGATTTGCGTGTCCTTTGAATCGGCTACCCCTAACACTATATTAATATTTCTCCTTGTTACCAAGGCTCTTTACAGGACTACTGGACACCTCGAAGTCATACCTCAGGAATCACACAAGCTGATACCTGATTCCACCCTCCTCAATGAGCCTCTGCTAGAACCACGTTCCTCAAAATACATCTCCTCTTTGGAAGAAATACCAGAAAACCCCCCCTTCGAGATTCAATTCTACATACTTTGGGAACACTCCTGGTTCACCTTCCTCTTGCTCGTCCCGTCAGAATCAGATTTCCAAGAAATCTAAGAACACTTTTGCGGTCCCACCTTCCTGTAGAAATTGTTCCAACACTACGATACTGAAGATGAAGAAACCTGCAGTTCTTTCAGCTTTACCTCCCCCTCCTTTACCACATCTCTTTCGAAACTAGGAAAATATCCGGAGTCCCAATAAAATGAGATGGCAGGTCAATTAACTGGCGACACGGACAAAGCTATAACCGACATAGAAGGAGTCTCTCTGGTATGAAGCGACCATGCACCTGGACGCTCCAGGTCACCTTTAGCACTCCACCACCTCTCACAATCAAGTGGGATTAGAAAGTCGGCCCGAGGTAGTCGATCAAGTGCTCCCTGTCCACCCGATGCCACAAATCCAGCTATGGAGAGATTAACAGAATACATTGGGCAGGCAATATGCTACTTCGACCGTTCCCTCCAGGAATCATTTTATATGCAATATCTGACCTTCCGTTAACTTTCTGGCCAAGCACATTATTAGGCAAACCAACTCCAGCACCATGCACAAAGGATAACCCGTGGGGAATAAATCATTGGCGAAGAGTTAAAACAAGTCAATTCGGGACTTGAAATGTTAGCCAGTAAAACCGGCGACCTTCAGGATGAAACCACCAAACGGTTGGAAGCATAGTTGCGAGCGCAGGAATAACGGGCTACATACCAGGAAGCGGTAAGTACTGAACTAGATGCTAATATTGGGGCAACAGGACAAGGGTCGCTGGATCGAGACTGGCAGCTAGAATAGGCTTTGGCTAGGCAAAAAGCAGAACTCCTATAAAGACTAGTGACCGCACAAAATGAATATGAGAGGACAGGAGAGGAGTTACGAGAACTTCAGCAACGCCTGGAACAGGAGTGTATAGAGGAGGAGGCCTCTGTGATCAGGCAGAATACTACATCCGAACAGATTAATTAAATGTTGACAACGATGAAAGAGACTCTAATGCAACTACAAGTAGTACCAAACACCCCTGGAGTGTGGGAAACAGTAGCACCCCTGCCAGTGGAAAATCCTGGATTGGAAAAACGGACCACTGCTGACGGAAAGTAAGAATTTCGCTTAATTCCTGCCACGGATAAAGGTAAAGGAGTAGACTGTAGTGAGGGAAATGGAAGTGGGGGAAAAAACCCACTGCTGCCTCCTCCAGGAAATGCCTCTGACAATGGGGAAGATGACCCAGGCTCCGAATACGAAGGTGGTCCCTCTAAATAAGGTGGGGAAGCATTCCAAAGACTATAGCCAAGATAAAAGTTCGAATTTGAGGCAGATACATGGGTGGACCGACTAGGGCAAGTATTGGCCCGTACCAACAGACGACAGGCGGATCCCACCCGCAAATTTAAAAATAACAATACTCCGGATGTGCGAGTATGGTTACTAAATTGCGAGAATTACTTTCAAAGCAGCCCATGGCAGGGGGAAGACGATGAAGAACGCATCATGTATGTATTTGGAAGAATGGAAGGAAGCGAGGTGGCCCCTTGTTAAGGATAGTCGATTCTAACGGCAAGCAAATCCGACAAGGATTAAATCTGCCTTCGTAAACGGAGATTATCTAGAAAGGCTAGTATGTAAAGATTTTAGAGTAAAAACTTATAATATTGATAAGATCTCGTCTCCGTTGCTTTATGATGGCTAAAGCTCGGGATTTTTTCTTTTTTTTATTTAAATCATATATTCTCTGTTAACGTACAGGAACCTGCATGCAGTGCTAGGTATGGCAAAAACGAAACGTTAATATCAACCCAACAAACAAAGGAAAGTTCCACATTCTGCTCCCAGTCGTGACGGTATCGTCACCACTCCCACAATGGAGACTCATCAAAGTGGGGAAAGACAATAACAAAATTCCAAACACTAAAGGAAAATCATAAACAACAAAATTCAAGTCACGGTAAGGAAAATCATAATAACATAACGGTATAAAGTTAGTGGTGGGAAGGGTAGGGCAGCCAGAGGAGCAGTCCTAGGGTGAAGGTGGCGGTTGGGCCGGCATGGAGGGAGGGAAGCCAGTACTTGACTCCAGGATGTAGGCAGGGAGGGCCTGTAGTAGGGTCACTGAGGACCAAATGGGTGAGCCAGGACCAATGCCGCCAACACCAGGAAGATGAGGGAGGCGGTTTTCGAACCTTGCGAGACAGAGGAGGATAGCATGGACCATGGTTTCATCCGCCTCTTCGCAGTATGGGCAGAGGAGGAGGGGATCCGGATCGTCCCAGGAGGGGTGAGCAGCCAGGTAGCTTTTCCCTGACCTCATTTGGTGGATCCTGCCAGCCGCAAACCTATCAAGCCCCATAAAGGGCTGTGGTGACAGGCGAGGTGCATAGCGGTAGGAGAGTGGGGGGGGGGCCTGGAGAGTCTAGTCCTGGAGGTGGATAGCTTTGCAGGCCTTTTTGGGGAAGCGGTAGTTCCTAAGGGTGGGTGCGGGTGGTAGGACGTCTGCGGGGAGCAGGTCAGGTGAGGCTAGTGGGAGGGTACCCACAGTTGAGAGGATTGACAGAAGGAGATGGCAAAGCGCATCTATCACGAGGTGACATCTGGGACCATATGGTGGTCTATACCTGTCCCAAGGTAAAGGAAGGTAGTTTTGTTGGAGGCAGTTGAGGGTGAGTCTGGGCTCCAGTCTTGTGTCTGTGTTGTCGGACATAGGGAAGGAAGGAGGCAGCCTAGCGGAGGCAGGGTTGATAAGCGGTAAGGAGCAAGCCAGGTGATGGGCAGCCATGCGTCGTTTATGAGGCAATAAGGACGACATGGGTGCGAGGCATGCCTCGCAATTCACGATAGCTGTAGGGGTGGAGGAGAGGTAATTTGTGATCCAGCGGAGTACTCTGTTCCACAGAGTGGTCATCCTATCGAGGGTGGATTGTGTGGGAAGAAAAAGATCAGCACCATAGGTGAGGATAGGAAGTACCAGGCCTGAGGCGAGCCGGCGAGCCATATATGGGAAGAGCCCAAGTCCAGGTGGTGATAGTTGTTTGACGATGGAGAAGGCTGCCAGGGCAAAGGCAATCCTCTTGAGAAAGTGAGTAGAGGTTTCCATGGTAGGGGTGAACCAGTAGCCTAGCCAGCGTACCGAGGAGGATGGGTGAAAGAGGGTCCCAGAAAGTGCTATGGGGGAAGTCGTAATAATGGAGCGGTCCTTTGGGGTGCGCCATTGGATGAGTTCCGTTTTCGGGACTGAAAAGGAAACATCCAACCTGGCTGCCCTGTGGGTAAGTAAAGAAAACAGCTGTTGAAGAAGCTGTATGTTCACCCTGTAAAAAGCAGAAGAAACCGTAACAGAAAAATCCTCAACATATGAAAAAATAACCCCTAGGGGTAACGAAACATGCAACTGTGAAACATAAATCACAAAAAGTAAAGGAGAAATTGGGGACCCCTTAGGGGTTCCCACAGAAACCGGTGAGAAGATCGCAGGAGCACCTGGAAAGATGAGGCGGCAGCTGTGATCGGTTAGGATTGAGCGAACCCAGGAGGTCATGTCGCGTGGGATGCCCTTTGATTGCAAATGGTGGGTGAGGGAGGAAGCTGATATGTTGTCGAAGCCTCCTTTTATGTCTAGGAAGAGGGAGGAGACTTTCTTAAGGGGGTGTTGCCGTGACCAGACTTCTTGAGAAAGGGCGGCACAGGCATCGAAGGTGCTTAGTCCTGGGAGGGAACCACACTGGTTGGGGTGGATCAGTCCAGCAGACCTAGCCATAGGTGCAAGACGGTATGCCATATTCCTTTCCGGGAGTTTGGACACAGTTTCTAGGAGGACTATGATGCGGAAGGAGGCGGGGGAGGAATAGTCAGCTTTACTGGGCTTGGGGAGAATGACCCTATTGCCCCGTTTTAGTGTGAGGGGGTGGTAGCCCAGTGTGAGGAGGGGACCCAGTAGGTCACAGAATATGGAATTATTATTATTATAAATCATTAAGCTTGTAGAGCCTATGGCTATGAAGCTGGAAAAGTACATGAGTGTAGTGCCTCCCACTACTGGTCACAAATTGAATCTCCTAAATCCTTTTGTCTCCTTCTCAGTGGGCCTCCTGCCAGTTCCATCCTACTTCCCTACCACACCTGCTTCCTCTCTCCTTTCCAATCCTCTGGTCTCCTCTCTCATCTCCCATTCATCTCCATCTATTACTCCCTCCTCTTCCCTCTCCTCTTCCTCCTCCCCTCTCCTTCCATTGCCAGAGCACTCAGATCCCTCTTGAGTTCCCAAGTAGTCATGTCTGGTTGCTGCACAACACTGTCCCACAAACTTTCCCACAGCTAGCAGGCCAGCCTTGGATCCAAGCACATCTGGAAGGTGGAAGTTGTGAGCAACTTGTCTAAGCAGGGGTCTGGATGGTTGATATTTGTTGCAGTAAAGAAGGATGTGTTCTGGTGTCTGGGGTGCTGGTGTCTGTCTGACACAGGTACAACTGGTTTGAATAATCTCATCCAATCTAGAAAGATAAGATTTAAAGTATCCATGGCCAAGTCTGAGTTGAGTGACTGTTGCAAGCTGATGTTTGGAGAGCTGGTAGAAGTGTGGTGATGGTCTCAGTTTGGGAAGGTGGAAGTGGATAGACCTAAAGTGTCTACCCTTCCTTGCATCTGGCAGTTGAGTCCAGTAATGGTGCCAGGCAGTAAGGGCAGACTGCTTAATCTGTGTCTTCAATTTGGTGAGTGATAGTTAATTCTCTTGTGTAGGTTGGGGATACTCAGCTGCTTGTTTGGCAAGAAGATCAGCTTCATCATTACCCTGAATACCTGTGTGCCTAGGAACCCAGTGTAGATGAAGCTGTAAGTCCAGGTCTGTGTTCAGTAAATCCATGGTAATCCTTTGAATCTGCAGAGAAATCTGTTGGCCAGGGTGGGGTGAAAGTCTGAAGGAGTTGGTGATTGCTGCTTGGTTGTCTGTAAAGATCCAGATGTGCTTGAAAGATAGGCTGGTCCTGCTGGCTTCTGTGAGTGCTCTGGCAATACCTACCAATTCCCCATCATAAACCTTCATGTCCTTCTCAAGTCCCACTCTCCACCTGCCCACAACCTTCCCATCATGCATCATTACCACTCCTGCTCCTACTGCTCCACTCTGCAGTACACTGCCATCTGTGTAGAGAATAAGGTTGTCTCTGTTGTTAATATTGTTAAAAAGGATTTTATGTTGTCTGGCAGCTGAGTCTTTGTGTTCAGAGCTAATGGTAATGTGTAATCTGGAATTCTAATTGGGAAGGTTGGTCTGCCATGGTGGTTGAATAAGTGGATTCTGTTGTTCAAGTTGCTTGCCTGCTGGGAGGTAGTTACTTAAGGTATTCAAAACTCTAATCAGTTGTGTAGGAAACTTAGCTTGTTGGGAATTGAGGATTCTCCAGTCTGGCTTCACCTTCCCATATGGTTCCTGTTGTGGGTCAAAGGGGGAGTCATATTTGGGTCTATATCTTGAAGAGAGTGAACTTTCTGAATATGAAGAGGTTGTAGAATCTGAGCTTAGAGTGGGACTCCGTTGCCGTTACAACCACAGCGAAAGAAAAAACCACACCAAATTTTTCGCCAAGCTTCCACCTCATTGATCCACAACCATTTCTCACCGCTTCACACATCCCCCTTCCCCACTTTTACTGACAAATCTTCCTTATTTATTTGTTTTCCACAAACTTTTATCAATAGAGTCCATCCTCCAATACCTCCAATGCCACGCATTGGCAGAGGGAGAGGTAGGGGCATAGCCAACCCCCTGGCTACCCCATTCAACCCACGCTCAGCAACCTAAAACCCAACCTCACCAGATGACACCCAGATGGAAGAGGATTCCCCATCCCCTGTCCAGACTGTCGCCCCCCCACCTGATTCAGATGATGCCTGGGAAAAAGCAATTCTGGAAAACATTACCTTTCTACACGAAGAACTTGACACCATGACCACCAAATACTCCATCCTTCAGAAATCCTTTACAGCTATGGAGGCACACTTGATGGTTGTCCAGGAAAGACACATTGAAGACACCAAACACCTCAAAAGCCAAGTTTCAGCCCTCACTTCACAAGTTGCGCACCTTATTGCTCAACCTGAACACAGCAACACCACCTTAGCGAACACCAAACCACTTCCCATACAACCAACACAGCAAACCTGGCCACAGAAAGCGGCCAGAAACTTGCCACCAAGGCCTACAACCACCACACCAAACAAAATTAGCACTCCTGCAGTTTTGACCAAACAAGACCGTACTATTGTCATTGAGAGAGATGGCACAGCACTCCCAGATTATACCAACACCCTTACCATATGCAACTCTTCCAACACTGCAATTCAGAAGCCTCTTATTGCTACCATTGAGTTCAACCCCAACCATCATGTCCTTCTACTTACTAAGGACAACATCTCGGCTGCCCAGGTCCTCTAACAACATACAACAGCAATTGAGGAAACAGCAAGATCCACCATACCTGTAGCCACTGGCCTCAGACAAGATGAAATCTGGCACAAGGTCATTATCCATGGCATCCCCACCACAGTAACCTCCACACCTGACGGTTTCAACACAGTCAAATCAGAGATTGAAGAATTCAACACTGGCATTCACTGTTAGGCACATAACTGCCACAAGGGCCCAGAGGAGCAGTTGGAGAGCTCTGGGCTTGAAACTCCACAGACTAATACCCCCCTCCGGCCCCGACGTTGGCCCCGGAAGACAGCACTGGCGCCTTGTGCAGTTGCTCACAATCATAGAAAGAAGAAATATTGGAGCACCACTCGTAACACTGTATACGTCGTCGCAGTCCGTCCGACCGGATCCTGTCCGCAGGGTATGTAAGGGGGCATCTCTGGCTACGCCTGGGAAAACGAACCAAGCGATTTCGTTAAGAACTCGCAGAGTTACATCCCGTTGAAGTTAAGAGACCAAAACAATGTCCGGAAGCCTAGGAGGGAGTTGTATTCGGCCTATTCCGCAGAGAATAGTACCGAACCCCAAATGAATGCCTATCATAGGCAAGCACGCCTATCGGAACATGTTGATAAGGAGAGGCAGTGAAGACGAGAAGGCAATTGGGCCGATCGTGAACACAAGTCATCCTGAAAGCCCTATGCAGAGCCCGATATCACGGCACGAAGCAGATTGGGTCGACAACCAAGTTGGCCCCTTGGTGTTCTAAGAAACTATTGGCAGATACCAAACTGGACGGTCATAGTTTATACAGCAGAACGAAGGTAAACATCTCTCACCGAGTGGCCCCCCCCACCATCGGAAAGGAGAGCTCTGATGACACCATTAGCTGTGCGGGGAGGAGATTTATCAGGGTCAAAGGGGGTTCGCTCTAGAATTCGTAGTAAGGAATTAGTTAGAAGATACATGGTTATAGGTAGATTTGATGTATTCCGCGAACACTCAGACGCGGGATATAAATATCGAAGTGCCTCCCGAGCTTTACACCGCTAACCATAGCTGCCACCGCTCCTGACCTGGTTGCCTCCGTCCTCAGGCAAGCCAACTTCCCTCATCCCCTTGCATTTACGGCCTCTGTGAAAAGCAGAGGATCACTTACCCTATTGGGCTCCAATCTTTTCACCGAAGCCACCGCCTACTCTCCCTACTACGAAGCTATGGCACTCAAGCTTAACCAGGCCTTCCCCATTGGCGACAACCCCTTCCGCCCTTTCCGTCCCGCCCCAAACGAGATACAGCTTGCCATTCACGGACTCCCCACTGCTTACCTCCCCCCTGACCAAGCAGATCTCTGCACTGGCCTCTCTGAGTCGATAGCCAATGCTGTCGATGTCTCCATCTTCTCTGCCCGCTTTCTCCAACCTGACCAAGCTAAGAGGGGACTCAAGAACTCAACATCTGTTGTTGTCACCGTCCACCCGGCTGAGGCCATCAAATTTGGATCTTCCATCCGCCTATTTTCCCGCCCACGTAAGGTGGAGAGAGCACACTCTACTAACCGATTCATGCAGTGCCGCAAATGCTGGACCTATGGATATCCTGCCCCTGCTTGCAAATCTACCCACTCAACCTGCCCCCTCTGCGCTAACGCACATCCCAGATCCTCCCACCGCTGTCCCAACCCCACCTGCCCTCGGGGTGGCCACCTCAAAGCGTTTGCTGCCTGCTGCCCCACCAGTCCCCTGAGCTGCTCTAACTGTGGTGGATCACACACCGCAACTGACCGGACCTGCCCCTCCAGACCCACCCCTTCACTTTCAAGACCTCAGTCCCCCCTCCCTCTCCCTGACACCATGGATGAAGGGGAAGATA
>QFET01005416.1:685-17616 GCA_003316355.1 Tuber calosporum | reverse complement strand
ACCGAGCGGGGCATACATTTTCAGGGTCAAACTAGGTTTCCACTTACCATGACCCTGGCCATGATATCTGAGGATACTTCATATATATGGTTAACATAAGTACCGGGAGAATTTTATAAATAGCTAGCAGTTCCCGATAGTTAAGGGATCATCAAGCAACGGAGAAGAGACCTTAACAATATATTCAGTTATTAGAGAAACATCTTCACCAGCTGTCGAGAACTATCTTTACCTTTTATCTTTATTCTTACCGGAGCTTTCCTGACAATTCTCCTACCTTCTCGATATAAGCACGGCCTAGGCAATTCAGCAGTACAGAATTGGCTACCCCGTAACACTTGAACATATCGTATATTTTCTTACTTAGTTAGTGTTTCGGCAATACCTCTTACACCGCATACATTACTACAGCCTGGACATACAGTGCGTTTTTTTCAGTTATATTTCATTAATACGATAAGGATTCTTATGTATATTTCTTTATCTGGTATTCGGGTTATTTAGCTTGCTTATCACATATTTTAATGGTTATTGTTCCGTCCTTTATGTCTTATCATCCACAACGAAACCCCTCACACCACTTTAGGTTTATATAAACTTTTGGGATTTTCTTGGCAGGTTTTCAGGGACAAATACGTTCGCACTTATGTTTTTCCTACTGACGTTACGGTAAAACACGTTCGTACTTATATTTTCCCTCTTTATATTCTTTTAAATAACAGGAGGGCGAACTCTTGTATATAGAGGGGCTACCGCCCACTTTTCTCGCTTAGAAGGATAAGGAACAGACTACCTACCAATCTACCTTCATAAATCTACCTCTCCTCATCAAGGCGTGCCCGCAATAGTCACTTAGTATTGCTTTAGTATATTCCGATAGATATAAGATCGTGCCTATACACATTTGAACAGGTTATGATCCCGGGCCTCCTATATCATTAAGATATACATTTACACCCTCCAACAGACCACGAAACCTCACAGTCAATGAAGCAAAACTCCTCATGCCATCGATCCATGTTTCCCACCAGATTAATACTACGAAATATTTTTCTCGGTAAAGTTTATTTCTCGGCACAAGACATCGACCAGACGAAACTCTCCTTCTTGACGAAACCAAACGTTCTCAGCCTCGGCATTTCACAAGTCTCTGCAAAGCACTCTCGGCGTTAACCACTACTTAACCGAGCTCTTTTCACCGTTCGCCTCCGTCTCCTTCTTTTTCCTCTCTTTATGCGCGCAAGCGTTACCCACCACTCCCCCGCACACTTTATCAACTACCTGGAAGTTAACACATCTGAGGGTGGACACTCCCAGAAGAATCCTTGATAGGTGAACGTGTTACTTTCACGCTTGACAAAAGTTGTGTAGACTTAAAGGGGGTGTTTGGCCACAGAGGACAATTCGAAGAACACAACTTGTGTAACCAAAATCCACCATGGCCTCAGCCTCAACCACTGTCCCTGAACCTTCGACAGACAATCCCCCAGCAACCACTCTGCCCATTGACCAAAGGGCACGGACACACGCTTTTAACTCTAAACGCAGCTTCGCACCCAGTTACAAACTCAGCTCCATCCCAAAGCTGACTGGGCCAGAGAACTACCACACATGGCGTGACATCTCCGAGTACGTCCTCAGACCGCCTAACTGCTGGGACATTGTGCAAGGAACGGAAACCATCCCCGATGAAATACGGGATGAAGACGGGGATCTGACGAATGTTGACCCTATAGATGAATTTCGCGATTGCTACCAGTGGGCATCGGCCTACTTCCTCAAGACCATTGATCCAAAATGGCTCATTCTCCTGGCAACTCACAAAACGCCACACGCAATCTGGACGGCGTTCGAGGATAAATTTGACCGAGAAAACACCTTCTCCTTCTTCGACCAACTCAACGCTGTTCTCTATACCAAATACGAGTCGTCTGAACCCATCGCTGATCACATCGGCAAGTTCGACAGCCTCTGGAATTGCATGCAACACTGTTGCACCTCTGCTACCGAAAATGACCGTTACGCCCTACCTTTTGCATTTAAGACGGTATTTATGTTATCAGAAGCAAAAGCTGCTGTCCTTCTCTGGTCCCTTCCCGAATCGATGAACAACAACGTCGACAACCTCCAACCCAAGGAGGACCTTACCTACAAGCACGTCTATAACAGGTTGTTGGACCTTAAAACTTCGGTTAACTCTGAAGAAGACAAGGCGTATAAAACCGCCACTGTCAAAGGAAAAGGGATGGAACAACCCCAACGAAAGGGAAACAGCACATCGGTCA
This sequence comes from Tuber calosporum, assembly GCA_003316355.1. Lineage (NCBI taxonomy): Eukaryota > Fungi > Ascomycota > Pezizomycetes > Pezizales > Tuberaceae > Tuber > Tuber calosporum. The sequence continues at coordinate 15,331 of QFET01005416.1, read as the reverse complement.
CAACCAAGGAATGCTCATACTGCAAAAAGCATTAACCCTCTGCACGCAATGAAGGGCATACTTGGAAAGAGTGTCAGAAACTCAAGACCGATAACCAAAAGAGGAAGGAAAGGACGGCGATTGACACTGCCAAGATCGGCAAGGAAGAGACATCAAAACCGTTCAGTACATCCTCAACCCTTACCACTACGCGAAAGACCCCTCACCCACACAATTGGGTAATCAATACAGGCGCAAGCTCACATATGACAAGCAACCTAGACCTTCTTATAAACTTTGAACCAGAAAAAGGAAACGTCAAGTTAGGCGATGACTCTGTAATAGAGTCATGCGGCCATGGAACAGTTAAGCTCATGGCCAAAACGTCTAATGGCCATGTATCTCCTGTTTTTCTTCAACGTGTTCTCTGTGTACCTAAGTTGGGTCAATGTATTTTGTTATCGTGGCACGCTATCGCTTCATTGGGAAAAGGGTGTTCTTTACGCAGTTCAGGGAAGGACATGTATGTAATGGGAGAGAACAAAGAGGTTTTATGGGGCAAGTTTGACGGACAAGATTATGTCGTGCAGGAAAGAAAGGAACAGGCATACAAAATGACCTATCAGGAGTGGCATGAAGCCTTAGGTGATCCCTCACCAGCCTACCTTCGCTTCGACCAATACTCCGACACACCCCATATCCCTAAGGTTCCTACAGGTTGGCAATGCGAAACTTGCATTACCTCAACATCGTTCAAACGAAAACCAGAACCAACACAGCACCTTTGATAAAGCCCCTTCGAGTTAATTCACTCCGACTTAAGCGGAAAATTCTCGACACCATCCTTTGGTAATTCTTGGTACTATATCACCTTCATTGATGACTGCACACGATACACCTGGATTTACCCCATCAAGGTAAAATCTGATACGGTAAAAATCTTCAAACAGTTCATCCAGGAGCGACACACCCAAGATTACGCCATAATCAAACGATTCACAACTGATAACGGTGGTGAATACGTGAACCATGAAATGCTAAACCTGTTTCAGGCTCATGGAATACTTCATGACAAAACTCCACCCTACTCACATGAATCAAATGGCATTGCTGAACGGTATAACAGGACCATAATAACCACCACTAGGTCCATGTTAAAAGGTTTACCTCTACGACTTTGGGCAGAAGCAATCGCAACTGCAGTATACCTCAGACACCGTCTTCCCAACCGATCTATAGGAGGTTCAACGCCCTATGAATCTCTCTACAACGAAAAGCCGTTGATCAACCACCTGCGCCCATACAGGACCAAATGCTTCATCCACATACCTGAGGAGGCCAGAAAACCAGGAACGAAGCCACAGCCCTGGGCGATCGAAGGCTATCTTGTTGGATACACATCCTCTGACAGGATATACCGGATATACATCCCCTCGCAACATAAGATATCCGAAACACGACAGGTACACTGGAACACTAAAATGATTGAACAATCAGAAGTGACAAGTACAACACCTTCTCCGGAATCCCAATAAGCGACCGTCCATCCTCCCTCCTTTCCAATTCACCTGCATTCGTACAGTAAGACTTTGGAATTGGACCCGAGTACGACACCTACCAACCGCACAACAGCGATTGAAATCCATCCTCCTCTATTACCTTCACACACAGAGAACTACGACCGGCCTAACACACCGTCACCTACTCCGGAACCTGCTCCCTAGGAACAACAACCTCAAGAACATAAGGCCCTACCAGACGAGCAACCGGAAATACGAACAAGGTCAGGACAAATCTCACGCCCACCGGTACGCTTTGGCAGAAATGCTACTGAACTACTGGCTGAGGATCCCTCCATGTATCACCAAGCGATTATCAGTACGCTTAAGGAACAGTGGACCACAGCGATGGATGACGAGATTAATGTACTAAAAAGGAATGAAACCTTCAATGTTGTTGAGACACCGATGGGAAGAAAGATAATCGATAGTAAGTGGGTTTACAAGACTAAACATAATGCAGATGGGACTTTCGAAAGGTTTCGCGCAAGAGCTATTGCCAAAGGGTTTTCACAAATTCCTGGCTTCGACTTCGAAGAAACATTCGCCCCTGTCATCCATTATGAATCTCTCCGCTTCCTCCTCACGATATGCTCCAAAAACAAATGGCGACCGCGACCATTCGATGTCAAAACTGCTTTCCTCTACGGCGAACTCAAAGAAGAAGTTTACCTACGACCGTTACCTGGGTACTGTGACGGAGAAAAAGTATGGAAACTTAACTGATCTCTTTATGGACTTTAGCAATCTGCGAATGAATGGTATGCTCTCTTCCCAAAATTCTTAACCTCCAGAGGATTTACGACATCAGCCCTCGACCCATGCATGTTCATCCATGCTAGACACGACCTCTACGTATCAGTTTACGTCGACAACATTGCCATACACGCAGCCGACTCCCCCCACGCCACATCTCACATAAAAGACCTGAAAAAGGCATTCAAGATCACTGACCTAGGGGAAGCTAACTTCCTACTCGGCTTGCACATAACGTATACACCAGAGGGCATACATCTTACCCAGCAAAATACATCAAGTCAGTCCTCCAACGATATGGCATGGAAACCTCACGTTCTGTGTCTACCCCTTTACCAAAAGGTATTCAACTTACGAAAGGGACCGAAGACATACGGATACCAGACCCCTCCATTTACCAATCGGTTATAGAATCACTTATATGCCTCACCACTGGCACAAGACCCGACCTCTCGTATATGATTTCAGTTCTTTCCCAATTTTCTTCTTGCCCATCTGAAGCACACTTATAGGCCGCTAAACACGTACTTCGTTACCTTCCTGGGACGGAAAATATAGGATTATTCTACCCATACCCAACCAACGCAACTCCCGCTATCGATGTCCATGCTGATGCACACTTTGCCTCTTGCCTTGATACCCGCCACTCCTTCTCAGGATACATTGTTATCTTAAATGGTTCATGTATCTCCTGGCGATCAAGAAACAGGCATCCGTCGCTACATCTACTCCCGAAGTGGAATACGTTGCTATGTCACTGGCTACGCGACAAATCCAATGGTTACAAAAAGGCCTCTACGATATTCGACTAAGTTTACCGATCGCTTTGCACGCAGATAATACCGGCGCTAATTTTCTTGCCTCAAACCATCAACTCAATGAACGTACCAAACACATCGATATTCACTTTCACAAAATACGAGTAGAACTCGACCACGGTTCTTTCACTTTACTAAAAGTTGAGTCGTCAGAAAACCTTGCCGATATCTGCACCAAAATCTTAACCAAACCAGCACTTACACAGTTGATGGGACTTCTGGGCTGTAGATAATGAGGGGAAGTGTTGAAATTTCTTATTCGTTTTTATATGAATATTTCCTTGAACATATCGTATATTCTCTTACTTGGTTAGTGTTTCGGCAATACCTATTACACCGCATACATTACTACAGCTAGGACATACTGTACGTTTATTTCTGTTATATATCATTATTACGATAAGGATCATATGTATATTTCTTGATCTGGTGTTCGGGTTATTTCGCTTGCTTATCACATGTTTTAACGGTTATTGTTCCGTCCTTTATGTCTTATCATCCACAATGAAACCCCACATACCACTTTAGTTTTATGTAAACTTTTGGGATTTTCTTGGCAGGTTTTCGGGGTCAAATACGTTCGCACTTATGTTTTTCCTACTGACGTTACGGTAAAACACGTTCGTACTTATATTTTTCCCTTTTTATATTCTTTTAGATAACAGGAGGGCGCACTGTTGTATATATAGGGGCTACCGCCCACTTTTCTCGCTTAGAAGAATAAGGAACAGACTACCTACCAATCTTCCTTCATAAATCTACCTCTCCTCATCAGGGCGTGCCCGGAATACTCGCTTAGTATTCAATTATCATATTCTGATAGATATAAGATCGTGCCCATACACATTTGAACACTCACTTCCAAATCACACTGGTGCACTTAAATCAGTCAGAAAGGGAGGAAAGAATAAATGGCACAAAGTCTACTGATTTCTTGCGAATTAAATTGCTAACTCCAAAAGTACGAATGCCTACAAAAGGGTTCCGACTAGCAGCTGGACACGACCTGTACGCACTAGAGGACTTCATAATTCCGGCCAAAGGACAAAGGTTGGTGGAAAATGGAATTTCCGTTGGATTACCAAATGGAACATAAGCAAGTTTGGCACCACGCAGTGGAATGGCCGCCAAATATGGGATCAGCTTTGGTGGAGGAGTAATCGACGCTGACAACACTGGAGAGGTCAAGGTTATCATAATGAACCATGGAAACCAAGATTGCCAGGTTCGCAAAGAGGACCGAATGGCACAAATGATCATTGAGAACATACACATGGCCGAAGCGATTGAAGTTGACGGACTACCAGAAACTGCAAGGGGCAAAGGCGGATTTGAAAGCACGGATGTATCACCCAGGTGATCAGCTGCAACAAAGACCCAGGTAGTGGTTACATACTTGCAAGCGGACCAGGCCGAAAATGAGTTTCTTAATGAAACAGATCATCAAGCAAGACAAGACAAAGGGATACTCCTAATGTCTAATGCTATAATGCCCAAGGTCGATATTAGGAAATATTTTCAAACAATATTAAAAACCATCAAAGAGGCAGGCCAGAACGATCAAGACTGGCAGGAACGCAAGCAAGAATTGGAAACGTTAACCAATGAGGGCGAACCATTACCAAGTCACTGGGCAGTAATGGAAGGACTGATATACTATAAGAATCGCTTATACATTCCAGACAATGAACAGCTGCAGACAACTATAGCCAATGGTTGCCACGACTCTAAGGTAGCAGGGCACTTTGGACAGGAGAAGACTCTGGAAATTGTTACCAGAGACTACCACAGGAGAGGGCTGACAGCATGGATAAATGACTACGTACGGTCATGCGATGAATGTCAACATAATAAATCCCCAAGACATGTGCGGTTCGGTCTGCTGCAGCCTTAGAAGTCCTGTTCGCAGCCTGGTCATCCATATCTACCGACTTCATCACACCACTACCAGAATCACAAGGAAGAACACAAATTATGGTAGTTGTGGACCGGTTTACAAAGATGGCTCACTTCATAGGTCTGGAAAGTAATGCAACAGCAAAAGAAATTGCAAATGTATTCTTGAGGGAAGTCTGGAAGCTACATGGTCTTCCGGTATAAATCATATCTGACATGGATGCAAAATTCTCAGGAGAATTGTGGGAGTCCCTATGCAAAAGCCTCGTGATAAAACGAAAGATGTCAATAGCGTACCACCCCCAAACTGACAGACAAACTGAAAGGACAAACCAGGTGCTGGAAGGATACCTTAGGAACTTTGCCAATTATGATAAAACGGACTGGTACCAGTTGCTCCCACTAGCCGAGCATGCCTACAACAATTCGGTAACAAATGCTCATGGCATGTCACCCTTCTACGCAAACTCTGGATTCTATCCACAAACAGAATGGATGAAGGAACATGAAGCCCAGAATCCAGGCGCCCAGCTATACGCACACTGGATGCAAACAATACACCAACAGGCCAGAGAAGCGTTGGAACAAACATGGGAAAATATGCGTAAATATTACAACTGCAAGGCTAAGCAGTAGCCAGACAGCAAGGTCGGGGACCTGGTCATGTTAAATGCAAAAATTATACCCACCAAGCGACCCTCGAAGAAGCTTAGCCCAAATCTGTATGGCCAGTTTAAGGTATTGGAAAAAAGGGGAGAACGTGCCTACAAACTCGAAATATCCCCTAGGTGGAAAATCCATCCGATATTTCATGTATCACTGCTGGAACCCAATCGAAGATCAAATCGACCTGCAAGGGAACAACCTCCCCGCAAGCCAGAAGAAATCGATTCGGATTTTGAATGGGAAATCGAAAGAATCGTGAAGAGTGAAATAATCTCCTATACCCAGCGGGTGGGTGGACGGAACTGACTGATGCGTGAGTTACGGTATTTGGTGAAGTGGACTGGGTGTTCATAAGATGAAAATACTTGGGAACCACCAGACCACTTAGAGCATGCACAGGAATTGGTAGAGGCATTTCACAGGGAGAATCCGGATATGCCAAAGTGGGCAGACGTTGCATTACAAGCAAAAGGTTTTCCTGGCGTGGCCAAGCAAACACGATAGGTTTTTTACCCTACCAAGTCGAGTTCAAAAAGGAGGAGTTTATTTTTAAGGTTTAATTTTGTGTTATTTTGGATAAAAGAAAAGCGAAAAAAGGGTAACACCTACAAAAGCAATTCGAGATGAACCTTCAGAGGAGGGAGCTCATGTTAGGCACATGTGTATGAGGCACTGAATTCAGTATTGCATTCATACAAAAAAATGCGCTGAAAAACCTACTCATACCCCTCCAGCCCCGTTGTTGGGCCCGCACGTCACCTGCGGAACCTACGGCAAAAACGTCCCCTCACTAAAAAACCCTAAATTGGCGACCCCCTCGTAACACCATATACGTCGTCGCCATCTGTCTGACCGGACGCAGTTCGCAGGTAATATGAAGAGGGAGACTCGGCCGTGCCAATGCAGCTTGAATCAAGTGCATCGGACCACTGTCTGTCGAGGTATGACCATTCCTGTAGAGCCTTCGCTGGGGGTGGTCAAAGGTGACGGGATGCTCCTAACGAAATCGAGAATATGTTAAGTAGGTTCCAGGGAAACACTGAGAACACACTTAGACCCTGATTGCAAGCCTAGAAAGGTCCATAGACCTATTAGAACAAGTCGATAAGGAGGGGCGAAGCCAAAAAGATATGGTATTGAACCGATTGTGAGCTCCAGTCATCCTGAGAGCCGTCTGCAAGCCGCCGGTAGTATCGGGAGGAAGCAGATTGGTCGACAACCATGCTCGCCACTTGGTGTTCTAAGAAACCATTGGTAGATCCTATGATGGACTGCTTGGTTTAAACGGCAGAAGAAGGAACAGCATCTCAGACTGATAAGGGTACTACACCCTCAGAGAGAGCTGAGCTCTGATGTGTCCGTAAGCCGTGGGGGGAATCATATTCTCTGGGTCAAATCGCCTTCGCACTCTGGTTATCAAAGATAGTTTGTGAGAGAAAGTACATAGTTGTATGAGAATTAGTTGTAGTCCGCGAACACTCAGACGCGGGATATAAATATCGAAGTGCCTCCCTAGCTTTAGCCATCATCAAGCAACGGAGAAGAGATCTTATCAATATCATAAGTTTTTACTCAAAAATCTTTACCTACGAGCCTTCCTAGACAATCTCTGTTTACGAAGAAAGATTTAAGCCTAGTTCGATTCGCTTGCCCTTAGAATCGACTTCCCTTAACATAATTGTTCTCTGATATGGTTTTAGGTTGCTTACCCAATCAAACTGGCTCTCATTCACACTAATGCCCCTCTGGGCACACTAATGCAGGGCTGTTCGTGTTCACAAACCCCAGGACAGGATGAGTATATACCATAATAATCTACAATATTATAATAAGTTATTGCTCTGTTGCTATAGCAACCAACAAAGCCATGTTGAGCTATCTGGCATTCTGTATGAGTGTCCAAGGTTGTCAGTATGCGAAAATCCTGGGGTTACGGCTCAGAAACCATAATCTTGGCACAAGTATGATACAAGTACATCTACCTCTAGGAATATTTCTTCAAAAAATATATAAAATTCATTTAAATTATTATCTCTCCCTAGAAGTTGTATAATTATTCAATTTCCCTTGTCATTTTTCTATCTTACCCTAATACTCCACTGGCCTTATGATAAAATAATATCATAAGCAAAATTCCACAAAAGTTATAAAAATGCCACTATCCTTTCGTGCCAAACAGGGCCTTATTATACAATTACAACTCAAACCTTAACTCTTCGTAGAGTCCGAAAAACACCGCCTGTTACCAGATTGTCGACCATACTGCATATCACAGCTACAAGGTAGGATATCCGAAAACAGCATTTCTGACCTTGCAAACATGCCGGACAATGTCCACTTCCGCCATAGTAGCTCGTGTCGTAGAAAGCGCAACCCAACCCCCTTATAACAAGTGGGTTTCGGATAGCCACCGAGCATCAATAAGAGGATGGCTAGGCAAATGACTAGAGGATGAGGTTTCGTAGCATATGAGGTGGACCGTATTTAGGAGGATTCTAGTGATGAGATGCACAGTCTGACCTGCTGTAGTATGCTCTTTTCCGCAATTCCGGGGGCTGGCTGTGTATTCAAAAGTCCAAACTCAGTTTTCCTTTCCTCTTATGGACGCCATGTGTAACCCACCTCCTACATCTCCATTGAGTTCTGAAGTGTTGTTTTTTATGGTAGTCCAGCTGACGGTATCTGGTAGGACTCTGGGAAGTTACCAAACTATATGGTATTATATCGTATGGTACGATATGTGGCTTGCCGTTCGAACCCGATATATAGTCGAGGGACCGTGCGCGAGGAGCTTGACTGAAAGAGCCTCTGAGTTCGTCTCCTCCCAGCGAGAATAGACGGGTACCGAATTCGTGTCGATGGCTATAGTTTCGTCCGACGGTGTTCCCGTTAGCCAATTTTTCGTATGTTGCGCCCACTCCCACAGAAAAACAAAGGAATCAAACTTTTTAGGGAGACCTGGATAGTCAGAGCTTGGTTACCTTGTGCTATATACTCGAGCAGGTTGGCTAGGTTCACCATGAGAGAAGAAGGTAGACAAGGCATTTTTCCCTCCCCCATGTTCCAATTGCCATGATCACGATATCACAAGAATACCGGAATTGGTGCTTCCCCCCACCGCCGGCCGCTAGTCCCTTGCATTCAACGAGCCAACAAGTGAACCCAAAAGAATACAGACCCTAACTATCTCAAATCGTCAATCATGGTCAACTTGACTTTGTAAGTGAGCCCTCACATCTTTTTCCCCCAAGCTCTAGATTCGCGAAGCTCTAATGATCTAGTACTAGCTTCTCAAAACAGCATGACCCAATTCGACACAACCGGCCATGAAAAATACGGTCTTGCCCGCCGGCAACAAAAACCGCTAACCTGCTCTCATATTCAAAAGCAGCTGAACTCCTAAAGTGGCTACTCCCCCGTACCTTATCCCGGCATAAAACTATACGAACTGCCAATCACTTGGAACCAAGGACGCAACAAACTTGCCACTACCGGCAGTAGGCAGATTTTTTTTATGGTGGGGGCGGAGTGAAACCTCAAAGACTCATGGGAGCAGACCGAAGCTAAAAGGGTAGGAACCTATTGGCCGGAACAGGCGAGGATATGATATTTGGTTGGTTAACCTTAAATAACCGCTCCATACCTTTCTTGCCGGACCCTGTACCGTATTCTGGAAGGGGAATAATGATCAGGCGGAAAGAGCGAAGCGAGGGCCGCTTCGCAGCCATTCCGCCCTGGGGTTGGAAAGCGGTTACGCAAGTGTTTCCGCAAATACGGTGGAGGAAACCTTCTTTTATTTTTCGCTTTCTCTCTATTACTCAATATATTATTAAGTCTTGGGCAAGAATCAAAGGCTTAAAGTGTGGATGGAGACAATCGAGGGTTAAGCTACAGTTATTTGCCAACAAGACTCCCTCGAAGCACGGTTATTATACCAAGAACAATGAATCACCTGTTGGTTAGCTGAATTCGAAGACAAATTAGGTTGTATTACTAAGCAAATGAATCTCGTCCGAGCTCCGATTTAAGACTCCCTCTGCCATAGTGTAGATCCGCCCGAAACTTGGTACCGCTTTTCCGACTCGGGCCTGAATGCCTCTGCAGGTGTTTTTCAAATGGTGTACTTCAAGTATAAGTTCACAAGACAGGCTAACTGCCCTTGCCTTATATGAAAACATATCCCTTGGCACTTGTACAGTACTAGTACCCTACCAGGTCGGGGGGCAAACTCTGAACTCCTTTCCGGAAGGGATCCTCTCTTCCCATTTGGTTTCCCAATCACCGCTCGACCCCCCCTCCCCTGCTTGGTCACCGAGTCATGGAATTCTAGCATAGACAAGCATATCGTTGGAGGTGTTCCAACTCCTAGCGCTCTCAACGTCAAGGAGCCGCCCCGGGCACCACAACCGAATAAGTGACAAGACCTTGCATTACCCTACAGTACTCTGCTGTTCATGAGGCCGAGTGCAGACTTCTCGCTGAGAGTGAGGTTTTCTCCGCCTTGGCTTGAGAGATCACCATATGGCTGCGCTAATGAGAATATCGATTTCCCGCTAACCAGCCATTTTGTCAAATTGATCTCTCTCAGCTCTATCAAGAACTCCAAAAATTACCGCAAAAACCAAGGCTTTTTAACCTCGTTTAAGCCGAGCTGCGGCACCACCGGAGCGCTGTTAAAAGTTGAAATATAACCAGTAGCTAATGGAGGTGAAAGAATCACCCAGCTGTGATGATGGCCGGGGATGTAGAGATGTGGGTTCTCCTGTGGAAGGTTGCTTGATATCAGCTACTAGAAGTTAAATAGGAGAAAGTTACTATGTACCAGCGAACACCATGCAATGGTTCACGCTTTAGTGCGCTCGCAGGCCATTGCCCCCGCATACCCGCACTCGACCACGCTCCTGTGCTCCCCCGGGTTTGCCTTGTTGTTTTGTTTTTGGCTAGAGGATAGGTCAGCTAGGATAAATATATTTGGTCGAACCCCTCGCACCTGTACTCCCTCGACGCTTCTAATGCTACAACGTTCTACTACTGGTATTTCCACGCCATCAGTAGCTAGTGAAGTAGGCTAGGCTCTTATACCCACCTACCTCCCCCCCGTCATAGCATACAATAGTATATGCCGCGAATTAACAGAAACAAGTTCCGCGAGCGCCAACGGGTTAGAAAGAGCCAGGACAAAAATTCTCCTACCGGTACGTTGTCTGTGGATATGATTGCTTTTTTCAATTTGTTGTACCTCTCTGTTCGGCCATCTGTGATATTCCTTGGGGATTAACAAGCAAAATACTTCTAGTCTCAAAAAAGAGTATGCTAGATAGATGTCTTGAATGCGAATTCAAGTACCGCTATTCAAGCATTCACTGCTCCAAAATCTAGATCCAGAAAGAGCACCTCCCCCAACTCCCAGATGTCCCTCACCCCATTCACATCTAGACTCACCCACGCTGCCCGATTGCTCGAGTAGAGATCACACACACTGCAGTGCCTGCGGAGCAGAGATGGGGCAAGGAATGGCCTAGTTGCATGCACTCTGTGCTGAAATAGCGAGACCCTCACTTACCACACCCACGGATCTGCGGATCACACCTGTCTCAGTGCCTAATTGTAGATTCACCTGCTGTACCTTTCTTTCCCTTCTCCCTCCTTATACGGTACCTGTGGCCCTGGTTTAGGTGAATAGCCAGCGATTCCCCCCCTGATTCATCCCATGCATCACCGGATATACTACGGGTCACCGGAGGTAGTGCAATAACAACACCAGATCTACTACCTCGGTGGATGTTAATTCCCCGTCGCTAAATTGGCAGTGGCGATTTCTATCCTCTGTTTATTTATTTACGAAAAAATATAAATTAGGCATAATTCCACCCCCGATATGTGCACTATTCACGCCTGATATTTTACCTACTACGATACCAGGCGCCACATAACCCTCCACCATAATCAAGCCTCACATTTCACCTCTCCCAAATGTGGCTTAACAACCTGTCAGAAAGTGTTGGGGCCAAGGGCAGGACAGAAGTATTCCATCCTGTGATCGAAGAATTCAAGGACCTGATCGAGAATGACCCGATAATTTATATGCTCTTTCATCAAATGTTCAGTCAGATACCCAACAAGCCACCATTCGACAGAGACCCCAATGGCAACCCACAAGTACGCGACTACTTTACGATGCTAAGACGCTTCAACGAAATCATGACTTCAGCACCCGAATACAAGAAAGGCCTTAGCCTTGTAGGATTCCCTATCAACGCCATCATCAATTGGCCAATGGGCACTCCGAGCGGCGTTGCAGCATTTCTGAACGGAAAGGTCAACGCACAGGTCGGCAAGATGCTCAAAGAGTGGGCAAAGTTCCTTGGTTCCCCAGAGTCGAGATATGTCCTCACCAGCAACTCGGAAGGGGGTTGGTTCAGCCCGGAGGCATTGGAGGAAAAGCAAATGAATAACTTTGATAAAATTTTCAAGTGCCAACCTTCCGAGCCATACCACGGCTTCAAATCCTGGGACGACTTTTTCACAAGAGAGTTTCGAGACGGTGCACGGCCCATCGGAGCGCCGGACGACGACCGATTCATCACCAACGCATGCGAATCAGCACCGTATGGCCTTCAGAAAAACGTCCAGGAACGAGATCTCTTTTGGATCAAGGGTCAGCCGTATTCGATAAAGCACATGCTCGCAGGAGACCCCCTTACTCCTCTGTTCGTCGAGGGCACTGTCTACCAGGGCTTTCTCGATGCCCTATCCTACCACCGATGGCACAGTCCCGTCAGCGGCCGCGTAGTAAAGGCATATATACAGCCCGGAACATATTACTCGGAAGCCGCGGTAGCTGGATTCGACGAGGCAGCACCGAATGAGTCCCAAGGATACCTGACCGAGGTAGCCACTCGAGCGATCTTATTCATCGAAGCGGATAATCCTGACATTGGGTTGATGTGCTTCATGGCGGTTGGCATGGCAGAGGTTTCAACCTGCGACATTCGAGTACACACGGGACAACAGGTTAAGAAAGGCGAACAATTGGGGATGTTTCACTTCGGAGGCTCGACCCACTGTCTCATTTTCCGGAAAAGCGTCGATCTTGTATTCGACCTCCCGTGTGAACCTGGCTTGGATGCCAGTATCGTTCCCGTGAATAGAGCTATCGCCTTTGTCCCTCCTAGGAAGATAAAAGCAAATTTGTAATTTTTTTTCTCCCCGCTTGGATTCCATTTACCCTTTTCTGGATGTCTAAAAGTTTTTTCTTTTCTTTTTTTTTTTTTTTTTTTTTTTTCTTTTCCCCTTTTCCTCCCAATTTCAGTCCAGGAATTTGTACCCCCCCTTTTCGGGTTGGGGATCTCAGTAGGCGTCTTCATGATTGATTTTTCTAGTAATTGTAATTTCATAAACTATGAAGGCGAATGCAAAACATCGTGAAGTATTATACACTCACAGGGGTGACGGGTGGTGATGCTTGCTATTTCTCCTTACCGAACCGATTCAATAAATCAAACAGAATATGTCACGAAATTTAATAATACTATAATATGTCAACGCAGTAACTACGCTTTAACCTGCACATAGTTCATCCACACTCTTGGAAATCGAGGATAGCCGACAAAAAACTATGATACCATCCCGATCCTCCTCTATCGGGCAACCCGCGAAGCCACCAGACACTTTGATTCAAACATAATACGTTACTGCACAAGCAGCAAGACTGTGTGGCAAGAGGAAAACGACAAACCAATCCATTAGCCAAGCTTCCCAATAACCAAACCGCCGAACCGACAGCGAACGAACGCCCTTCTTCTTCTTCTTCTTCTTCTTCTTCTCAACCCTCCAGCCCCATCACTACAAGTTTAAACCTATCCCTCTAACCCACCTCTACAGAAGTTATCCAAGACTCCAATCCATCCATCCATCCTCACCACTCAAGCGCCGCACTTCACAGTATGATATCACACCGGCATAGTGCAAATCAGGAAGACTGCGGCGCTATACAACTATTCCCATCGAACCGAACTGTCCCGTGCAGTGCAGTACCGTATCATCCTACCCACCCCGCTGCGTATGAGATCGGCCGCACGGCACTGCACTGGAACTGCAATGCGGTGCGGTGGATTCTAGGTGGGGTTGGATTAGACTAGATTACGGGGGTGGGGGTGGATGCCAAAGCTGGGTGGGTGGATGAATGGCGTCATTGGCTATCACTCGTGGGTAGCATTCTACTCAGTATTATAGAATATAGACAGAAATAGGTTATCAGCTTAGCGATGGTAGTACTGGGGGGGTATTGGTGGACGGGAGGGCGGATGTCTCGAGAAAGTCTAGCCCGACCGCGCGCGGTAGTAGCTAGCCAGCATTCACAAATCCCGCTTATCGTATCCGTCTCGCAGCTGCATTACCACTAAGGGTTCTTATAGCGCACCGACAGCGACCCCAGGGGGGTAAAAACTATGGCCCGACTTCATTCACGCCATGTTATGCGGAAGAAATTGGGCTGCATCCCCCAACCCAACCCAACCCGAACCCCCAAACGCGTGCAGCACAGTGCTGCAGCAGCGATACAAGCATAGGCTCCTCGAGAGAGCTCTAGCGAGTTTTAAATTATTTCATCCTTATACCCAGCTCAAGATGTTCATCCCAATGACACCCACAAGCTCCTCGAAATGGAGAGATACTGCAGGAAGTTTTCTTTCTTTCTTTCGCACTTCCCACAAAGGAGGAGATATCTGTTCTCTCTTCTTCTTCTTCCTGCCATCCCGCGGGTTTTCTATGGATCCCTCGTCGTTTACCGGGCTTAGGAGTTGGAAGTGGAAAAATACCCCCGAATGCTCGAGGTATAGAACCTTGATAAACTCTAGCAATCAATTATGGTAATATTGTTATACAGTAAATATTTCCCCATCGTGAAACAATCACCCCCTAGAAAACCAAGAGGCAAGTTCAAACAGAGAGCGGATGGTTCACTTTTTTTT
>QFET01005414.1:0-11315 GCA_003316355.1 Tuber calosporum | reverse complement strand
ATAGATTGGGAAGTCACAGATTACTCGTACCGTACCGTACTCGAGTGAAGGAGTGAGTCAACGAGACGTGAAGAGGCGAAATGATAAATCCATCAATAATAATAACATTGATATAAGGAATAAGCCTCCCAAACGAAATAAAATAAAGAGTCATGCGCTAGGATATCAGACTCGCCTCTGCAAATAAAGTCTATTGTTTGAACTATCACACCTCGGTAGGGGGAGGATCTCTCGATCAAGAATTTGGAATCGCTATCGCTGTGACGGGCTTGTTCACTGTGACAATAACCGGTAACCGGATCAGAAAAAAAGTGGCATTTCGCTGGTGTGATGAAAAGTTGGTACGATATCTCTAGCTACTGTATCATTATGATACCATATATGGGACATGTACCCTATAACCTGAGACCTATTTCCACGATGACAACCCGAAATGAGCACAAATCGTGTATGTTTTTCCGGGAGTTATATATCGTATAGGGAAGCCCAGACCTTCAAGTTGTCCATCCGTCCGTCCGTCCAAACAGACACTTTGATGATAATATCATGATACAAAACCCCCACCCCCCCCCCAAAAAAAAATAAAAAAATACAAACACGAGTGACGACCCATGTTTCTCCAAAACACCCATTTACCCGTTCCAACACGTGGAGATCATGAACACTACCGCACGTCACCCACTCACTTCAAAGTGCATCCAGGAATGCATGTGTGCATGCGTGCATAGTTGTCAACGACGAGTTTCACAAGGGGAAAAAAAGGGCTTTCTCCGGAGATACCGTTTTCGAATATTCCCACCGTGCTCAAAAGTCCTCATTAATCGAGCGTTTTTCGGTCCGCTTTGGCAGTATTTTGTGGAATGGTGATATTTTGAATGCGTGGATTGAGTTGGCTCTGAGCTCAAAACTTAACACTGATATTATATGATAATATTATGATATGTTCGGGGAATTGGATATTGTTGTGAGGGGTCACGCAGCATGGTACAAACCTTAACCCATCCTTTTTTCCTTTTATTTTTTTTCTCTTTCCCCTTCCCTTCCTAGGATATATCGTACAGTACCATACTCCTCGAGAGAAGAACAGGGTATGTACACTACCAAAATTGGCTTTCTGGAGACTTGTGTTATATCAGAGAGAATTGAGGCCATGGCGACGACCCTACCAGTGGGCTCCCTTTTCCCGGAAGTTTAATTGGTCAGGAATTCTCTCGGGTTGGTAAATTTTATCACCATCTTCGTTCGAGTGACGTCCCGTGCAGATTTAGCTTCTAACCACATACCGTATATGCGAATGGGTAGTCGAGAGACCCACAAGTTTACGCTTTCGTATGATAACGGTTCACATACCGTAACGTCAACAAAATACAAAACATTTCGTATTTCTAGCAACTTTTTGCAAGTTTCATTTTCGCCTTGAGCAGAAATAACTACCTTTCGCCCTCTAAACTGAGCTAGTTAATATCAAACCTCATTTACCAACCCTCCACGACCAGCAGCGAAAGGGAGCTGTACCTCGACGGAGGAACTGCTCTTCAGCCAAAGCGTGATTTAAACTTCTGTAAAATTCCACCCAAAATGTTCATAACAATGCCAGGAAATGAAAATCAACTAGGACACAAATTTCCGTCCCGACTGCTTTTTTTCGTTATTTCAAGCAACCCATCCGCCCGCGGCAATTTTCGCTCACCTCAAGTTACTCAGACGCAGACATCACAGTAACACCAATTGATATTCTCAGCACAATCAGCCAACTAGCTATCTTCGCCGAAACAAAACGGATTTTACAAGTGATCTCATTCCAGCCACCCGTCCATGCCGTTCCATCATGACTCGTTTAGTCCGTGTAGGAAAAAGAAATATAGGAAAGAAACAAAGGCAAGAATAAAAATAAAAGTCCCCCATAGCGCATCTCAGCCTGCTTTTTTCATGAACGCCAAGTATATACCAGAAATGAAGATGGACTGAATTGAGAGAGAAGAGAGGGGAAGAAGACGTAAGTATGAATGTGAAGAGAAAGAAAAGATACTACCGTGTTGGGGGGGGGAAAGGGATAAGATGAGTAGCCAATAACAAGGTTTTGGGTGGGGAGTTGCGGGATTAGGCCTAAAAGCTTCAGCATCGTTTTTGGGTAGTATCACGGGGAGAAGGGAAGGTGATGCCATGGGAGAACATACAATATAACGGTACACCTGCCTCTCCCCCTCAGCACGCTCCATGTATTCCCTTTCCATCAAAGATTCAATCCTCTTCTTTATCATGGCAAGGTCGGGGTTAAACCTCGAGCCCATTTGAGTAAGCACTTCATTGACAAGCTCCGTGTGTGAAATAAGTTTTCGCTGTTTCATTATCCTCACAAGAGCAGCTTCAATTGTAGCCCCTCTGTACCTCTCAGTCTTTTCATCTGTATCTCTCCTCTCTTGATCGGTTTCAGCGCGGTTGGTGGCCACCACACCAATGCGAATGCGCATGAATTTTGAAGAGAATTCTTCATTGAAGGCAAAGACGTCTGTGGGTCGGACATCTCGAGACATTGGTTTCTTGGTCAGAACACGTGTTTTAGGAGCTACTGAGAGAGCCTGGAGATTTCTGACGAGATCTTGCTCCGGGATAGAGGTGATTGTCTGAATTTCCTATTGGGCGTTAAGAATGAGTCATAGGAGGGTTAGAGTAGTGATAATACTTCGAAGGTCAACGTCTCTCCAGAGCTGAGCTCACTGAAAGCCCTTAAAATAACCATGCCATAGGTTGTGACGCTCAGCTCGTGTCTCTTCCCTTTGAAAGTAGCTCTGATGTCCGCTGTCCCCTGTATCAAGAAGTCGCCGGAGTTAACATCTTACGAATTAATTTATACACTCGGAGAAGAAGAAAAACAGGGGAAAAAACAAAGAACAAAACACACCATATCAGGACGCCAATCTAACCTGCGCCCACTGTGTCGGTCAAGATAGTATTTTGTGAATGAATCCCTGACGACTCCGATCTCCGGTGGATAAATACATGGATGGTCGTCTGTGCCGCCCCCACCCACTGGCCAAAAAGTAGATGTGAGGATCTGGACAGACAGCTCAACACCCTTCTTGTGGTTGCTATCGCTCTCTTGTAACAGCCTTTTGAATTCGCTTGTCATCTCCTCCGAGACATTCATGTCCTTGAACATGCCTTCAAACTTGCCCGTGAATGCAAATCCGACCTCCATCTTAAATTTTCCGATCATCTGCTTCTCAGCATCGTGGGACACTGAGCGATTCATTAAAAGACGACGGGAAAGGTGCTTCTTGTAATATCTTTCAAAAACGTCCTTATCGGCAATATACCGGAAGAGGGTTAGTGCTTTATCGAGGACAGCATCAACTTCACTCTCAGTCTTGCCCTTCAAACCTTTGCGCAGATTTTCGTCGATGAACAATGAGATGAATTCTGGTGATCTGTCAAAATCATTGATGAAATCTGTGAATGCCCTGGTCATGGCAGCTTGCATTCCCTTATCTTTATCGAATGACCGCTCCCAAATGTTTTCATATTTGTCCTTCAGTGCTAAGACCTCATTGACCCATCTGATAGCAACAAGAGTTACGTTGCTTGCTACCTTTTCTTCGCTCACTACCGCAGCACCCGACTTGCTCGAATCTCCTGTACCATCTGCTCCTGAAGCTGTACTTGTCTGTGGAGTAGAGACCGTTCGATTAATCTCTTTACCTATAGTTACCAGCCTTGAACACATTTTTTTCTTGAGGGTCTTCTTCTCGGAATCCACTCTGCTGATTAACTCGTAGACAAGCTTCAAGTCACCGTATCTGTCATTGTCTAGCATAAACTGGAGACCTGAACCCTCCATCTCCATGACATCGTTGATGTTTGCGTCGATCAGTTTCTGGTCAACGACTTTCATTATCTTTGGCTCGGTTAACATGGATAAGGTATCATGGCACCGAGAATATTCCTCCTTAAGGCGCTTATCCACTTTTCGCAGGTATGTCGCAGCATCACAGTCCCGTAGCAGTCGTTCTCCCTCCTTTTGGTAGAACACTTCACTGGCCAAGATAAAGTCCTCTATAGCTCCGATTAAGGTTAGCATCGAGGGAACCATGCCGCCTACAAAAAAGTTCAATTTTGGGAAGGTCGGTATACTTTCGAAGCTTGTCAGATAAACCTTCTGGTTTTCGTGCTCTTCCTCCGTTTCGTATAAGCCTTCCAGCATGTATACACAAGCTCTAATCGTAGCACGGTTGATGATATCGCCATCCCGCTCCATCTTAATCTGGTCCATGATGACGCTGTTGAGGGCGCTCCCAATGTTGTACTCCGGATGCCTTAAAATATGATCACGGAAAAGCCCCATACAAGCAACATATATCGAAGGGATTTTATGATCAGCACAAAATACTCGATCCTATTCCAATGTCAGCAAAATTGAAGTTCACCCGCCCAAACTCAACCACCAGAAACAGGTGACCAACCATATACATCAGCACTTCCTTCATCATGCCCATACAGAGCTGATGGTCTTCCCAGACAAACTTCAGTCTTTCCAAGAATTTCGTCCCAACCGTTCTCCTCTCGGTAGTTGCCGTACCGAACGAAACGTCGCCAGTAACAATGGAGCTAGGCAGCAAAGGTTTAACGTCTCTAACGGCAACCAGTTGCAAGTGCTCTCCAACCAACTTCTTCACGTTCCCGTAGAGACGATCGCCGTGTTTCTTCAGGACAAGTTTATATGCGTTTCTATAAACCTCTTCAAAGGACAAATGGGAGGCATTCTTTGCGTAAATTTCTCGCAGCGATTGGGCCAGGACTTCCCAGTATTCGTCAAAATCTACATGGTCCGTGGCGAGGCCCTATTTATTCATCCATCCATCCATTTTTTTTCCAAATGTCAGCTTTCACGGGAGTGTGATAGGAAATGGCAAAGGATGGAATGGAATAGATAATACCCTGCGTGGCGGTCTGATCTTGCCGCGAGAGCGATTCATGCTCAATTCGGAAATTCAAGAAGAAATTGATGCTAGCTCGATATCCCCGGAAGCGTCCGTTTCCCAAAAACACAAGAGGACTTGTTTCTGAGGGAGTCTAAGAAGAGAAAAAAACAGGAAAAACAAAACAATAAACAAGACGATTCACCAGGAGCGTTAACTGACGCTCGGAGGAGGTGAGGCGAAGAAGTATGACAAGTATGACAGTGGTGGAGGAAAGTCAAAAAACAGACAGGAAGGGAGGAGGGAAAAAGAAAAGAAAATGAAGGACCAGAGAGAGCAAGAGATTGTGATGGCTGTGATGGTGGTGGAGGTGGTGTAAAGTCAGTTAGTGGTGGAGGTGGTGTAAAGTCAGTTAGTGGTAGCGGTGCCGGGTGGGTTGAAGGTTGTTGGGTGGAAGAGACAAGTTAAATTCAAAAGGTAGTTGTCGTGAAGCAAGAGACAGACCAGGGCATCACAGCTGAAATGCCAAGACTAAAAGAAGCGTTGGAAGTAAGTTATTGGCCCCACCTCACCCTATCAAAATTCCCCCGCCAAAATGCACTGCTGCCTCGCTGGACTGTGACATGCGCGTACAACTGGCGGCTCTGTTAGAGGGAGAGCCCTGTAATTCACCCTGTGTATCATACTGTACTCTACTCGCACTATACCTTACCCGGACAGGGGGGATCCTGCATTATCTGGCAAGAACTCTCAGGCGCTAGCACATTTAAATAATAATAATAATACTGTATTATTATCATTTCTATTCTAGTTTTGTCTCGAATTCCCAATGGAACTTCCTTCCTGGCTCTGTACAGTACATGTGCAAGTATAGCCAGGATTAAGCCTTTCAGTGCCCTGATTTTGACATGATCGCAAGTTTTCACCTCCGCCACTTCATATTTCAACATCCACAGTGCTTGCTAGTTCTTACTAGATGATACAGTATCATGCTCCGAGACCCGATCCATTATTTTCGGTATCAAGAGTATGATACTTGTACTCGAGGAGTAGACGGGAGCCCACATAGTTCTAGGGAAGTTACTTCTACTAGAACCCCTCAGAGAGAGAAAAAAGAAAAGTTCACTACATTGCCTTACATTACCTCTTATTATTAGATTGCGTTTAAACTATGTCTACGAAAGTCGGCAAAACTCGCAGTGCGTGCTGCAGTGAACCTGGCGAATCGCTGGCTTCCGGCACATTTGGAACCACGTGGTTGGATCGAATTGATCGTTCGCCCGTCACAAAGTCACGATGCTTCACATGCTCTATCATAGATTAAGCTCGATTGGCAATTCCGCAAGCTTGATGAAAGCTCTTTCGGCTAACCTCTGATGTGAGAAGGCGTCTGGCGAGTGAGAACGAGTGCAAATTTGTCCCTTTGCGTTAGGGAGTCATTCACTGAAGAGCTGTCGGGGTCTTTGGGACTTTAAGCTTATATAGTGCCCTTAAACTATAGTAGCAATAAGCCCCTCGGAACCTCGGGGAGGTAGAAAGGAGGAGAAAATCCTAAGGATCACTCCCGTTGTTCAATTATTGTCATTCTTTCCCTACTCTTTGCCCTCCCTCCACGAGTGAAAAGACTTCGCGCTGCGCACCACACCTGAGTTCTCCTCGGGTACCGGCCTTTGCCTCCATCTCCTCTACTCGAGTACACCATTTTTCGGATTGGCGAGGCGAGTTTCATCTGGACGCATTGGCACCAGTAAAGAGGACTGGCGTGCCAAGTCAAGCCGCTCTGTTGGATAAAGGTTGTTATTGGTGACCGCTAATATAGCACGCAGCACTCTGACCGTAAGTCTTTGTGATTATCTGGGTGTTTGTATCATACAAAAGCCAAGCAGCTATTGATTTTACACTAGACTAACACGATAAGAGGCCAAGGATGGCTTCGGGTGGGAATGTCAGCGGGCGTTCATCTAGGAAAGATGGAAATTGACGAGCTATCCGCACACCAAACTAAATATCATGTTTCTAGGCTATATCGTTAAAAACCTAAGAGTATTTGCTACTCCTGCCGGCGGTCTGGGTCTCTTGTGGAAGTAGCATAGTGAGCATCAAGAATTCAAGGGCGTTTTGGGGAACAGAATCGACGGCATCAATGGCCATGCTTAAAGTGGAATTTCATTACGCTCGGAGCAGCTTATGCTACAATGAAGGCCACTTCTGGAGAGTATGATATGACAAAGAAGTGGATGCCCCATTCGATTTCTTAAAGTACCTTAATACTTGCAAGATTTTTCCTCGCATTGTGGAGGAGAGTATTTCACTCTTGATAATTCTTTCCATCAATTTCTTCAGGCATTAGCAGTGGCTGCACACATTCAAGATAGTTTGATTTCCTTCAAGGTTCCGGCAGGAAAATATGTAATATCAGAAAAATCTTTCACTGCTTATATGATTGGAGCTTAAATACCCGATTCCATTGTGTCTGTAGGATTCTGAGTGGACAGTATAATTATGGGGTAAGCTTTCTTGATATACGTTTCTTCAAAATATTCTTGACCATGAGCCTAACCTTTTGCCTACTTCCAAAAATGGCTGGTTGTTTGAAACACTCCATACTTATATCTTGTAACAGGAAACGATCCAAGTTCTTGCATAGACTAAACTATTCCTTGTTAAAAGGCCTTGAATAACACCCTCTACGAGTCTCCTACTATCCCTAAGCCTTGTCTCTAATGCTTAGTATCTTTTAACATCTAGTAGTCTCAATCATGATAAATTACAAATATGTAGAACTATATTACAAGCTAAAATCAAAAGCTTTGAAAGCTTCCTTGAAATCGTTCGCATCCTTGACCTCTTGTTCGAAACTCTGTGCACAATCCCTCCAATGCACGCTTTTGAGACCCATCACCTTTGCCAGTACTTTTCGGCCTATACAACCAGTCAGACACCACCTAACTCTGACTTGACCACCCCAGGACTGAGAGAAACTTACCAAACTGCAGATCAAAGTACTCACCCTCTTTGAGACTGACCACTATGCTCTCATCCATCCCAGATAACCATACCCGGAAATAATCCCCTTCGTTATTAGCATCCACCCCTCTCTTTTCAAACTCCCCAATTCGGTCAACCTCAGCCTCGCTCTTGAAGGCCTCCTCCACAGCTGCTAATTTATCATCAGGTACAGGGACTAACTGCCAATGGGAGTGAACACCATTAGCACGGGATACCTCGAAGGTTACCGCGCCGCAGTTGCGACTTCTGAGCATTTGCTCTATCGCTAGACGATAGTTCGTCATTTCCTCCGTGGTGGACTTTCGTGACTCTTCATCGTCAATGGCGGATATTGTTGGTGTGTGGGTTAGGGGTATTATAAGGACGTGAGACGAGAACGGAAGTGTCGAGGGGTTGATGGTAGAGTTTGTCAATGGGCCTTTAGCGGTGGTTACGTATGCTTCGTTACCGATAGAGACTATCAAGTGCTTTTCGAGCCGCGGGTAGCTCAGGCAGAAGAAACAGGATTCGGCTAGTGATAGGTTAGTAGAGATTCTGTTGAGGGGTGAGAATCCACATACGCCCAGGTGGAGGCCTGGCTTCCCGCGCGCCTCTTCCCTCTCTCCCCCGCTTACCGCCTCTATCGCCCCGCCCGTGCCCGCCACTGGTGTGATCTCCCCAGAAAAAGCTCCCCCCGCCATCTGAATCCTGTCTTGGTCTTTTCTTGCCCCCGTCCTCGTTATACGGACATGCAGTAGCGGAAGCAGGTATTGTGATATTTGTATCCTTAGGGCTAATTGAGAAAGCATACAACGCCTTGGCCTTCTTCTCATTCCCCCAATCCGCAACCCCCAGGAACCTCGTGATCTTAGTCTCAGACCCTTCCTCGCTTGACTTCGCCTTATTCCGATATGGCTCCCTTTCCCAGAACACCTCTCCACCGGCAGCAAAGTGATACCTAGGCCTCAATGCCGCTGCTAATTCCGCGATCACGCCCGTACCTTTCACGCCCGGCGATGCGAGCGCAGAACGGCTCCCTATCCCTTCCGGCCACTCATAAGTAAGCAGTAAATCTGCAAGATTGGCTCCCTTCAGCCCCTTCGCGTCTTTCTCCGAGTAAAACGGCGATGTTTCTCCCTCGGTACCTCCAGCTTCTCCCGCTGCGAGTCCAGCATCTAACCTCCCGCCTAACGCAACGATCCGTATGCCGTCAGACGTATTCAGCACAGTCTTCTTCCCGAGAAAGAAGAGGTTTTCGCAGACTTCGCCGGACGAATTGATCTTTTCGCGGACAGGCACAGGAAGGGAGTACTGTCCCAGGCCGAAGTAGACTGGTAATGGAACACGGATCTCGCCACGGAGTAGGCGTTTTATGTTCTCCGTCTCTTCAGAGGTAGTCTGGCTCGGATCTGAGAATAGGTCGCCGAGGAGGAGGGAGAGTGAGAAGTTGTTTTTCGCGTGTAGAGCTGTGACTTTTGTAAAGGCTTCCACGAAACGACCGTTCGTTGCGCCGATAACTAGGCTGGAAGGCAAGCGTCAGCCAGGATGGAGAGCGGGAGCGAGAGGACAGCCTTACACCTTTGCCGCCATGGGGAATTTTATGGAGGAGAGGTACGATAGAGGGCGAGGAGGCTATCGTAGGCTAGAGTGGGCTCTCGGGAGAGATTGCGACTATTTGAAAAAGATATAATTTGCCAAGGCTCACGTGAGAGGCTCTGCGGATCCACTTTTTTTTTTACCAGTCAGAGTACGAGGTTAACTTATCACTCGCGTTCTGTATTTTTGGCGCTTCAGTTGATAAGACTACCCCTCTGCTTCTAAAGTGTAATACCCAGATCTTGGTCAACGTATTGACGGCTTCCTGGTTCTAAAATCATTCTACCATGAAGGTCGCATACTCATGCTATGGCACCACCGGGGGCTGCTCCGGAGGGACTGCTCGATGAGTGAGACCCAATGCCACCAGTGCCAAGCCAAAATCAAGGACTTATAATTTGCTTTGACATCACCTCACCACCCACGCCACATCTGGCTTCCCAATAGCACCCTCATCACCAAACACACTCTCCGCAACCAATGGCATTCCGTCTTAACTCACGGGTAAGCTTCCAACTCATACCATGCGATCGGTTACTTCGATCCCTCGTTTTAGGGGAGGGAGAGAGAGAAGAAAAAACTAACACTGTGGTCAATAGCGCGCCGCCGTCATCACACTCACTACTCTCGGAGCCATGGCTAGCACTATTACTCCTGTGTTTGCCGATGAGGGGCAGGTACGCTAATTCTCCCTTCCCAATCAGTCCAAATTACAGCTCGACAAACAACGATAGACTAATCGATCCACCACAGGGCAAGAAATCAATCTACGATATCCCCACAAGCTACTCCCACACCACCACCACTCCCGCACCCCTCGACACAAAGTCCCCGAGCCTAACCCTCACAACTCTGACCACCCCTCCGGGACCTACCGACGAGAAAACCACCCCAACCCCAACCGACCGCCTGGCCGCCGAGATCCGTAAAGCCCGGCTCTTGCTGCACGCACGTACTGTCTTCTTAAAAAAGCACATTGACCTCGCCTTCTCCAAGTACCTCTCTTACGAGCACAGCATAACCGCGACCGTAAGCTCCCTTGCGCCCCCCAAGTCATCGGAAGAGAAGGTAGTCCCCGGCGTCCTGTACGTCGCCGTCTCGACCATGGCCGGCTCCATCATCGCGCGGAACCGCATGTTTCCCATTCGCGCGCTGACGCCCGTGTTCGTTGGCATAGGCGCGGGATGGTACTTCCTCCCGGAGACCACGCGGAACGTTGCGGATTTGGTGTGGGAGTGGGAGAAGATGGTCCATGGGCTCACGGAGAAGCACCTGCTCGTCCGACGTGGGATTGAGAAGGGTGTGGAGGTGAGTGGAAAGGCGATTAGGGACGGGAGGAGGGTTGTAGACAAGAACGTATCCCGTGGGAGGAGTATTGTAGAGGGGTGGGTTAAGAAAGGATGATCGGTTTTACTTGCCTGCGGAGGGCGATTGGCGCAAACAAAAAAAATAAAAATAGATTCAACTGTTAAAATGGTGAAAGAGGAGGGGGAAGCTTGGGATTGCAAGTCTATTATAACGTGTATAGCTTACACTACGTACACAAACGATTGGTAGATTTTTTTTCTTTTTTGCCCCCCTCTTCCTCACCCCCCTCTTTCCACTTCTTTCCCCCAGCCTTCTTCCTTCACATTTGTTTTAGTAACGAACACCCCCTACCCCATTCATGAAAAGGAAAAAGAAAAACTATCATACCAGCCCCTGCCCCCACCGTGATATGTACATCCACCCGTTTCCGCTATCAACTGTCATAAAAATAAAAATAAAAACTCCAACCCTAGCATCAATCGATCGAAAAAAAAAAAAAAAAAAAAA